>LUCH01000823.1:59604-77613 GCA_013368495.1 Paragonimus heterotremus | reverse complement strand
TCGAATCTCACGCGAACGAGGGTGTGAACCGTCTGTCAAATCAGGTGCATCGATATCGCAAGCGATCAGACAATGACCTAGTCAGTTATGTCTAAATGTATTTTAGATCACTTTTCATCAGAGAAAACCATGGGCAAGTTCTAATGAGACACCATCACTTCAAACGAAACGACACAACAGGATGTGGATGATGAACATCCTAGACAAATCAATTTCGACTGTTGGTGTATTCGAATATCCTATTAGATTGTTCTCGTTTGGCTCTACTAATCGAATATTCTAATGTTCAAAGTTAAACATCAAATAAACTTTCTTCAGTGTTGGTGATTTCTTGCCTGAGCATCAACTGTACATGCGAAGTTATCAAATTCACAAACTGTTCCAATTCAGACTGACCAACTTACTACACCAAGATCACTGAGGACATCGGTCTGCGAATACGTATGAATTACGATAATGGTGTGACTCGATGCAGGTCACCTGAATTTGCGAACTGTTTGATTCGACGAGCTTACCTCAGGAACTACGAGTTGGACAACGTAGTGCGTTTTCTTTTTCATGACTATTGCCGCAACAGTCTTATACACGTATATCCACATTGCCATAGAAATATGATTTGAAATATTACTAAAAAAAAGTCGGTTGTGGAAAACTGTACGATAACAGACACTAACCGGTTTGAAACTGAAATAATCATGTGATGACATCTTAACGCATTCAAGTCCAAACCCATAACAACTATCCTGTGATACGACATGTTTGAACGTTACAATGTCATACACCAGATTGGTAGTCAAAGAATACGAACAAATAACATTATACAGCGATTATTCACATGGTCATATCAAACTACAGTTTGTTACTGGTATCGCAAGAACACCAATCCCCGGTCACAACTGATGTATCTTATGCCATTCATGAGATACGGGCTTCGTATACATTCAAATATAATTTCGAATTCTAAGATGGTAATTACGGTTACAATCGTGCTTGAACAGAGCACCATTTTTGTTTGTCTTGTCAGGCTGTGGGTCGGGATGAATGTATATGTTATTAGAATATCACCTTCCTTGCTTCCTCTGCTGTCCTGTCTTGCTGTATCGTAATTAATGAGTTGTGCAAAATCAGTTGATCCTCAGACTACCTGATCAGGACATTTGTTTCAATTGGTGGTGGTCATCGATGAAATTGTCCTTTTTCATAATAATCGTTAGTAATGCAAACATACAAGCACCTTCTAGCAATCAACACTGTGTTCATAACAGTATCCGCATACACATGCAATGGAAGACCGTTTTACCTGTGAATACACCAGTTCAGTTGCATCATTCGTCTGTTTCGAATCAATCAGACTCTTCGGACAGGTGCCGTATGTTAGATTTTACACTCTCATGGTTTAAAATCATTATGGTCAAAATGGCATAAACTTATATAAAAACTAAGTTTTCTATGAAGATCTGTGAATGAAATCTAGTGATTATTCGGTTCAGGATGAATCAAGTGATGAAGCACATCACGTGGACACCAAGTGGACAGTAAGAATCTGCCTAAATTGAGCCGAATCTCGACAGCAATGTGAAGGTTAGCCCACCAAATGCCGTTTTACTCAAGACAAATAGACTACTTTTATTAGCAATGGATTACGCAACAATTTGGAAGCAGGGATTTAAAAAGAATAGGTAATCTGGGAATTACAAGCAACAACTGATTCCATCACAGAAACAAAAAAAAGTTGTAACAAATACATCTGCCGTAAGAAGGACAACAATACTTTGATCGACTAAAACAAAGTTCGGAACACCGGCATGCTACTTACCACATCAAAATCCCCTGCACCTAGGAAACGTCCACGGCAGTCGTAGATATGATACAGCTGAACTAAATAGTCACTTTCATAGAGTAATTCATGTAGCCAAGGTAGCTCGAAATGTGTCAACGAGTACTTGAAAGGCTAGAATTGAAAATGACGAAAAGGATAGTTGAATGATAGGATAGCTGAATGATCTATCAGTCTGAAGAAAATGACGTGCGATGAGGATAAGTGGGGTGGGAAGACAACTCGAGAAGACATACCACCAGTTAATACAGATCAGAAAAAAAGTCTGGTCATCATTTTAAAATAGGACAAAGGCCAGAGGGATGACAAAAAGAACTGATTGTAAAAGCAAGCAGCCGATTCCGTAGTGCACGATGAACACTACTAACTCACGGCAAATATGGTCCTGAATGTGAGAAAAGTGAGTAACGAACAAGTGGTCTTGACAGACAGGAGGAACAATTTACGAATGTTGATTAAACAGTTAACTTTCTGAACGGCAACACATAAAACCAGATATGAAACGTAGAAACGAGTAGCATGGTGCACTGTGTAAGTACAATTAGAATTTTTTGATCATTGCGAAAACAAACTGTGATGAATAATCCAACCGGGAGATGGGGTAGGGTGCAGTTTATAGTATACCAATTATATTCACTACTTAACCTCAAACGACAATGCCCACACTACCACCGGTGACCTAGTGCACGATGGATTCCGCATGTGACAAAACGTAGGGATGATGGATTGTTCGTACCGATTGTGAAAGCAAATCCATCTGCCTCCGTACAAACTACAGCAATTTTCTGCCTTAGTACACTATGACAGCTTTTGATAACATGGTTCAAACCTTTCTAGATTCAACGTTTGATCGAACTGACTTCTACAGCATAAAAATTACACACAAAAAAAACGCCAATGGGTCATGACTGATAACTGTTGAAGTCAGTTGCTACCTCGGTGCTACCACGAACCGAAAATAGAAGTGTTGGATCACGCGAGTACTGTGTGATAACAATGAGACTCAAAGTAGATGTCTTGATCCATGGTTCAAGTCAAAACCTTATCCATTCATTCCCTTCAGGTAGGTTTTTTTTAATAATTTGGCCCTAGGTGGAAATCAGTAAGATAAAAATTCCAAACTGCAGTATGACAAATAGTTCGTGTCAATATCAATAAACCACCTCCAAAATAAGGTCTCATTGGCTCAGCTCATATGGTAACATAGACAGAAAACACAAGCAATTAATGAAACCAAACAAAATTGTGGGCATTATGTAGATGATGAAAATGTGTCGTAAGCGTAAGTCAGGACAACAATCGCACGTACTATTAGGGTCCGCAGATTATTTAAACCAAAGCAAAGGCGACCGAGCATGGCAAATACTGCAACATTCATGTGGTTTGATCCGATCTAGGTGTGGACTTCAAGAATGAACATTGTGGACAGTTAACAAGGCACACAATTCTCAAAGTGTTGAAACGTGAACTATAGACATTACTACTTTGAAAGCTCGTACCAATACAGGTTACTTACCTGTACACATACCATAAAATATATACAAGTCAAACCTGTTAATGACCACGTAGTTCGAGAAAAGTAAAATTCATGTACAGTCCTTAGTAAAAGGTAAACGAAACAAGCACGGCGAGATCGAAAAAATATCTCAAAACCTATCTATTCGATCAGCATCTGAAAGAAGAAAAGTTCAACTTACGCAACTGAACCGATAGGTGAGTCGCAGAGCATAACAACCTCGTTGAGTGAGCAAAACTTCATTCTGTCCGTGTCCAAGATAGAGGATTTTTGAATCACAGGGTCTGAAAGTAGAAAGGACCTATATATGCATATCAGTGAATAAGAATAGTCCACACATAGGCAAACGGTTGCAGGGAGATGAATAATCAAAACCGAGATTCGAGTAACACTGTGTGTTCACAAAAGAATGAATGTGAACACACTTCACCGATTACAGCTGCTCACCTCAGTGGTAGAACCCAATGCGTGAGCGAAATATGTGGTGCGACGTCTTCTGTGGTAAAATTCGAACGCAACACTACTCGGGTATAGTGATCACTGGTAGACTGGGTTTGGGGAAGAACAAGCAAAAAACAACAAGAAAAAAGCGTCTTCGAAACAAAAACACAAAAACCGATGAGTTAAAATACAAAAGCACCAGGATAAACAGTTGTACGTGTACACACATGCACATAAAAATTAAACACCGTAAGCTAACGATTTTGAGACCAACCGACGGTCCGTTGAGTTGCGCTTTTAACTGAGGCACAAACACCCTGAGTTGACAAAAACATATGAAATCCTGAAACTTTAGTTGTAATCATCCTGGACATCCGGTATCACAAGAATAAGACGTCTGGTCCTGATTAGTACAGAAATCGATTACATGCCACTGGACTACATGGTAATGAAAAATTGTTTCCTCAGTATTAACTTCATTTTCCAGAAGATACTGAAATTATGTGCGATAAAGACGATAGTAGTATGCGGAAGCGTTGTCTCTATCAATCCAATAAAAAAAACTAGTAGAAACAATTTCCTGTGTCTGGCGAAACGCCAGTAAAGAAGAGCTGGCGGCTTTCTTCATCCAAGAGGAGTCCCGATGAAGGAGAGCAATCTGTCGGAATAGTTATGTCTTTGATTACAGAGTGCGTAGTTAGGAACATCCATTTCAAACGTCCTCAGGATTACGTGATGTTTGTTAGAGGTGTCAGCTTTCTCTCTTCCTCACCGATTTGTGGTGGATGATATTCCAGAAAGAGCATTCGGAGATCCCGATGACCTTATAGCTTCTGATCGGTAATAAGATGTGAAGAACACTGATTTGTTCACTACAATTGCACAGAATAAGCAGACCATACCGAACTGAGTAAATAAAATAGCTGCGTCTGTATGTCTAGAATGTAAAGTACTGGAACAACACTGAATTGGCACCGACCTTAACCTTATCGTCGGCACACCACACAAGACCAATGATCAATTCAGCTGCTTTAGTGCTGTCACCTCATCAGATTTTAGTAGTGCTGACGATGCATCCATGGGCATAATGACAGCACATAGTGCAGTCGATCGATGCCTATGGAATTACTGTACTTATATATGAAACTGTGAGATTTTTATACGAGTAAACAGGCTTTAATGGAATATCGTTTCCTATCTCGTTGTCTAAAACATGCATTGTACTTGTGTAAAATTAATTTCCAATTCAAATTTCAGGAGAGAGGCTTCATAAAAACCGGTAGAGCGGCTATAAGAAAGTTTCCAGTTCCAGTCATCAAGTACATTTTCGTCGCTCATACAGAAACTAGACTGGTGCGACATATGGTGGACAGCGCAAGTTGTCGACTGTGTATGAAGGTCAGTACAGTGAGAGCCGATGGAAAGATTTACTATCAAGAAAACTAACGACTTACAACAGTGCGGGAAAGGGATTATTGTCTGCCTTTCCTAGACTTTCAGTCCATGGAAAATTCACTTGGACGACGCAGTACTTGACGCATGATAATTTTGTTCCGATTTAGTACAAACATAATATAGTAAGAACTTAATCTGGTCCAGCTGACAGTCGACAGCGAAAATAGGCATCTTGAAGGGGCACTAGAAGCAAACGGGTATCCCCAGTGGTTTGCAAGACGAGTCAACAGACGACGAACAACCAACCCGTCTACATGGCCGAACAAGAAGTGACATCCATTCAAAATCCTTTTAACAGCGATGAAGTTGAATTAATCTTAAAAACGACAGGCAGCGACCCTTATCTAACCCTACTGTAAATCAGAGATTATCGTGATCATAATTCAGTCTTTACTCCAGCGTAACGATTTGCTGTTGACTGTCGGCTATCACGGCAAAATCCTACTCATTTCACACCACATGCATCAATATTCGGGCGGGGGCAGTCATAGGAGTGACAAACAGACGGCCGCATATCAGGATAACAAAGCACATATCTAACTGAGCGTACAAACGCATCAGCCAACCAGTTGGAAGGTGTACAGATGAAGTTAACGGTTTCCCACATAAGTTACTGGCTTTCTCCATCGCACATCATGTGCTTCAGACGAATCAGCGACAGTTTGTCGACATACGCAGTCATTTGTGCAAACCGAAATAAACGTTTACTCCACCTTGTTCAGGCAATTACCATTAAACGACTGAAGATACTGTTGTATCAAAAAGGGAACCATTCTTTGTAGTACTCCTGGATTTTACTGTTTGGATAGGACATTCACAACCAGGGTCGGTGTTATGCGTAATTCCTAACTTCCACTTCTACAATGTGTACTCGACAGGACGCGCCGAAATCAAATCAATGACTGTCCAATATACCAGTGATGGCTTATCTTTTCAAGTTCATCAAGGAAAAAGCTCGTTTCACCTATGATTACAGTATCCCACTGAAAGAAAATGACTGACAAACCAAAAGGTACTGTTTGTGGAGATATGTAACTGTTATTCTCGCCCGTTCTGAACAATTCCAAGAGATCCTGAGCCGGGTTCCTAATTTTAAATGACAGCGGAGAACCAGCGAGTTTCTGTGTGCATTAATGAACACCGAGTAAAAACGTTTTCAAGTTACGGTGAACGATTTCCAGAAGACCAGACTGGATGGTCCCGATGTTCCGACACATTGACTACTTCACGGATTAAGCAGCCTGCCTTGACTTACATACTGAAGAAAATAAGTTTTGCTCTCTTGAAACTAACTGTCTATTTTACTGCATCATTTTCGTTTTGGCATAAACAGGCTAACACATTAAAGCACACGCACACTTGATTGCTACATTCGCATTCATAAGCCTATTTCGATCGCTCGAATTTGAAATGAAACAATGGCCACGGACTCTGTTGACTTCGCAGCATAATAATCTCAGCTCACAGGCTTCGTTACCCTTGGTCACATCAAACGAATGCTAACCCACCGTTGCTGCGCCTTATCATGTTCGTAAGTAGTGCGTTAGAATGAAAGTGACAGTCTAGTGACCAGTTTGGCTTGGGTTCGGGGTAAAGAAGTACATATAATGACGTTTAGCCCACTATGCTGTTTCTGGTCTCCTGGCTGGGGTCCGAAAGACAAAAGCTGAGCACACTGTCTGACACGAAGAGCAAAGGTGAATAACGCCTGTGTTGCGAATCTCTGGCTGCAGTAGTGTGAATTTCTTTTACTCTCTCCACACAATTTTCCCTCATCATCACACTCAGTTTTCTTTTTCATAAATATTGTGACATGTCTGTCACTTTATGCTATCTTTTTTGTTTTAAACATTATATATATATATATATGCACGCGCGTAAGTATATACCAAAACGAAACTTTTCTCTAACGAGATCCGATCAGCAGTGTTCGGATGAGCGTTTAAATTTCGAGCTACATATTTGTGAGAGGAGCGTGTTAAGCAACACCGCGTACACTATGTAAATTTGAAATAATTCCTGAGTAACCAACATGAACAACTATGTACTAATTTATCTCTTACTTGCTCTAAGCGGTCTCAAACTGACTACGCTGGTTTAAAGAAATTACTGAGCCGGAAAAATAACGTCTACGTGTTGCTTACAATATAAAAATTTATATTCCTTCGAGAGAACAATGCGACGAACAACACAAAGTATCTAATAAAAAATAGCAAGAGGAGTCGTGAACATGCGACCAAATTCGTGATGACTGACACAAACGCAAATTTGTGCCAGAGGGGAAACACCACAATTAAATGTTCGTTAGACAATAACACGCATTATCGAAAGACTTAAAAGTAACACCCGAACTCACCAATGATACTTGTCTGGGCGACAATTCTAAACCTCTGAAATAAAGTTCACCAAAGATGACGGCCGGTGCTTCCAGTCCCCAATGTTGAGCAATTGTCAACTCCATATAGTCTGCTTCCCAGCTGATAGGGAAAGCAAGCTGAGTTGCGCCATCGAAATCATCACCAACACGTCGACCGGATACTCCACGCTGGCGTCCTAAGGTGGTCCCAATAAAACCGCATCGATTGAGCGTAAGTAATGGCCAAGTGACCTCTTGGTCACTCACGGTCAATCCGGATCGTGGTCGGGGAAACTGGACACTGACTTTGAACTCACAAGCCGAATCGTTCTCATCCAATCGCGCAAGACGAAGCACTGAACCATGAAATAGAGTGTAGCCGTCAATTGCTTGGGTGGATACATATTAGAATGTGAAAGTGCAAACAAGCTGTATCTAATAGCAACTTACTTCAACTAATAATCGAATCCCTCAAGTGTGATTGTATATGAGGAGTGACCAGAGATGTGTTCATACTGAGACATATCAACTTTGTTGGACTCAGTACGCGGTATGCGAATCGATGGTCTCCCACAGTTCAAAAGACGTAGAAAAGTACTAGCTTAAGGACGAAATTAACACAGCTTGAAAATGGGGTTTAAAGGAAGACAATCTACAACTTTCAAACACCAATAACATATTAATCAAAATGTAGCTAGTAGTCCTGGATTAACATTCTTGACTAATGGATGGCACAGTGGATGGTGAACATCGTTCCCCATCTGACAACCCGCTACACCTCTGCTATCTGAATGAGTGACATATTTTAGTACGTAACAATGAAGATTCTAACGGTGTATATGTTAGAGTGAGTTTTCAACGATGAACGAAACGTTACCATAACAGAACCAGATATGCAAACAAGGCTTAAAAGCGAAACGATACAGAGGATTGTGCGTCGTAGTGTGAACACAGTGTCTGTCACTTCGACTTGCACAAGAAGTATGTTATGCTTTTTGTCGATGTCATTCACACACCTAGACGGCAGCTAGGTGACTGGAGTATGATAATACCCTCTGTACGTTTTGGGAGATGAAGTTGAAGCTGTTTATCGGATTTAAACAATTTTATTTATAGGGAAATAATCCATTATGGATGTAATAAATGCAGTATATGAGCTCGACCTCTCTCTTATATCGTTGAAATTACGGCGGGCTATTAATTTGCGTGTCACAAGATCATGATTAGCTGGAAGAACAGCAGCCGATTAAATTCGAGCGGAAGTAGGCTGCTGAGAAATCCCTTGCCTACATTGGTGAGGCCGTGATGATGCAAACAAAATGGTCGAAATATCACCGACTAAGATTGATTGTTGTGGAAATCACAATAAGACGACAGAAAACCAAGCGGGTTATCTAGATGGAAGTAGTAGTAGACCTTATCTGCACGACCACAAGACATGAAGATCAACAAATAAACAGACAGTATCAGGACTTACCACCAACGGTAGCTCCAGCAGGCACGTCGATGAACCACCGACGAACTTTATGCGACAGATCGAAGTGTTCACGAATAGCTAGGCGAGGTAGTTCGATGCCACGCGTGGGTGGTACGCTAAAACGCCAGAAGAAGAGGTTCGGTAGTGTCTACGGACCGCTCAAGTATGAAAATCAAGGTTTACTAATAGCGTATATATATATATATATATATATATATATATATATATATATATATAACTCGTGGAGACCACATAGAACGGCAAATGCGTCACAGTATGAGAAGAAAGAGGTATTGTGTAATGTAAAAAAGAAGAAAGATGTGGAGGGCAGAAAAAAATCACACCGGTGCACACAGAAATTCGCAAAACGAATGTCACTGACTTCCATTCTTTGTCGCATCAGACAGGGTTTCCAACAAAATGTGTTCACTTTCCTTCGGATCCCAGTCAGGAAGCCGGGAGTGTCTTACTGAAGGCTTCACAGTGAGTGCCTTCAGACCCAGAATCCAAGTCATACACTGGCTACCAAGCTGCCGCTTTCAATCTAATCCATTATTCGCAAATAAGACAGGATGTCACAGGTGATGAGTTAGTATTCGAAGGAGGTTGCTGAGCTAACAAAGCCTGACGTGCTTAAAGATCTACAAAGATTATCCATCCGGAAAACACGTGGGCGAACTTCGTCACTGCTGACACGATACTCTCATCACACACCGGAAGTGCTTCGGAGACACCGATGGTTGAAAACGGATACTTTATGAACATCTTCCGAGCGAATCAACCAAGTTTCAGAGCCGCACAATAGAACTGCTCTCACGGTGGCGTTATACACTCGGTCTTTCAAACGAAAAGACTAAGATCATGCCCATGTGCTTCCGTTGGGACACTTGGAACTCATTTTGTGGCGGGGCAACATACACTACGTCGTTGTATCATCAAAGAACCTATATGGCATTTTGGAGGGGACCCGGCTGCCAACCGTGATCCACCATGCTCTGGTAATATTACAGCTCATTGTCCGCGATTGCTCATTCGTCGGGAGAACCCCGCCTATTTTGCAGCTGGCCCCCACACAAAAAGCTGGTCCCCCAATCCGCAGTCTGGGGACGCGTCTGATCGCGTCGAGCTAACTCACCGTTTACCTGAGTATCGGGCGACGGAGTTGTAAATAATAACATCCGGCCTGGTTCCAACAACGGAGAAAAAGCGTAGAAATTGACGAAGGCGCGATGGGCAAATGAGTAGCTAGGACAATATATGCGAGCGATTTCGTGGAGATTGAAATCCTCTTGTTTTATACAATGATTGACTCAATTCACATGTTCGGTATGATGTGATGAATGAGAAAGAATTGCGAGCTTTCCCGCATAACAAAGTTAATGGTTCTGAATATCCGTAAATCCTGGATTGCGAACAGTTGCGTCCAGTGATTATCGAAATAATAGCAAACAACTTTTTTGAAAGTGCTAAGTCTCGTCAGCGCTACATGTGCTGAGGAATCGAACCCACAACCCGCAAAAACGTGCCGGATTGCTAGATCATCACTTATCCAATAGACTAAAGCGGGATTACAGCGAATTATGTGAATTGCTCTCCTTAGCCGTTGTACTTCCTTCTTCCACAAAAGTTGATCGATTTCAGGTTATGAGAAAAAAACATAAGGTAAAATCCTGGAGTATCTTTCTTCACCGACAGTCATTACCATGAGTAGCTGAACGCCCCATAATACTCTCTACCGAATATCGTCGGCTGATGACGGACGTAAAGAGCTAACACCATACCACAGATTTACCAGGATGCTATAAATTGCTGGATCTAACTCAAACAGAAAGTCTTCAGAAGTATCTGGCAGTCTCAGGTGAAAAGAACGAAAAATGCCGATTACCTTTCAGAGATGAAGCGCTTTAACAGCTTAAAAACGGTTCGACTTAATTGATTCGTTAAGTAACAGAGTGTTTAAGAGTGTTAGAATGATGAACACTCGCAAATTACCAGAAAACGTACTATCGAGTCGGCTTTTAGCAACCAAACTAGGGTTATTTGACAGTATTCCATTATTTGGTCATACACAAACGAGTTAAATCGAGAATGCAGAAATTCCCTAGATGAGCCCCATTGACAATGATTGTATACTATATCTCACAACATCTCCGGCAACAGACGTCATAATCTCTCGAGTTCCCAACCATAAAGAGGCACTTTGCATCAAAGGAGACAAGTCACAACGTCAGCTGTTATACATACAGTACCACCGTTCTGATAAGGCAAACTCAGAGAATATCTTCAGATGCTCGAGAGTTGTCATAAATTAGGGCGAGATGATCGGATGAACCCAAATCACGGAGTTCTCATTTATGAAAATAGCAACAGCACCGGATTAATCAACTAGCTCTGCCAGTTCCGGTACATCAACAACGGTTAAAAAGATAGAAAGAATACAGGCAGGCAATTTAATCACATAACACTGATGAGCAAAAACAGATACAAAACATCCATGCTCTTCAAAATTCCCCTGTATAAATATTAGACAACCTTCATATACTCAAGGGGCATTTGACTGTTTTGACACAAAGGACTATCCTGTCGAGTAAAATATGTCCCAACGTTGTGAGTACAGGTTGCAGCATACAGGTGGTAGAAACAACTACACTAACACAGAGCAATGTGCACCGGTGGTTATTATTAACAGAAAAAGAGCGACCATACTCATGCACCACGCTGACCTGCTAGCCAGTCGAGCTGTCATATCCGGCTTTCAGTGTTCATAGATGAGATAAATAATGATTTACTGTTCTTTCCACAGATTGCTCCTAAGACAGTTCATGTCAGTGAAGTGAATAGACCGAAAGAGATGGTACAAGATGATACAGTGAAACACAATACAGACTAGGGCAAATTGAGATAGTCCAGTTTCAAACGACTCACAGGTACACGACGGCAAACACATTCCTAATGTAAAAGTCGAAAAACGGTATGTTTACGTCTTCAGATTACACAGTCTTCGTTAATGTTTGTGATCAACTTCGACTGCATAGTTTAAAATTAGCTAGAATTAATCAACGTAGTCATATTCGAAGCAGATACACATGACTAAGTATACAAGGAACAGTAGTGGGAACCATTTACTCGACGGGTGTAACCACTATTCTGTCCTGCAAACACGAACACAGTAAACGCGTCGTTGACTGCACCCACTCACTGTATGGGTAGATGAACAGTAATTGGCACTTGTGCCAATATGCCCAAGTGCGGACGACCGGGGTCTGAGATGTTCACTGTGGTTAGATGTGGTTCACATGAGGGAAATACCGTGGACGACGGCAGTGCCATTGAAGATGGCCATGACCAGCTGCCCACCGTGCCTTCATGACTGGTTATGTTGCGATTGAGTAGTTGTTCACCAGTGGGTGCTTGTAAACCGGGTATTTTATTTGGGTTGGAACCGTACCGGTTCGGATCGATCGCCAAACTGACATCACGACCCAAACTGGTCACGGAAACCGTGGAGGCTACCTGAAGCCAAGCAGGGCATTGAGAAGGTTGTGTAGAAGAGTCAGGAACACTTTTATCTAAAGCTCCTGAATGGCATGTCACTGTCAGAGACAGATGAAGATCCAAGCGGCGGCGAAAGTCCAGGGGAACAGACTGAATGTAAAAATGAACGATACCAGTTAACGAAGTTACTAACAAACAATTCCACTGAGAGAACAGACGTGGCAGTGAAATATGCAGAGCAGAACTTGAGAAAACTACAGTCGAACCCTGATTGTCTGGTCCATAAGCACAGCTCAGTGGGAATGATGTCGATTACTGTCACCATCACCAGCAACGCACCAGTAGTTCATGATGTTCAATTAGCATACGACCAAGAGAAGAAACGCGATACGACAGCATCAGTTTGGAGTTAAAGGAGTGAGGGTGGAGGATTATTCAATAAGACATAAGTCGATCTAATCAACATCAGGATTTCAAAACAGGAAGCAAACAAAGAAGCCCTATGTGAGTAGCAAAACTGCGTCTGGGAAACCGATTCCGTAAAGATCTGATTGTTGTGTTTCATAGAGTGTCAGTTCTTTACAAATGGTTCGGAAGGGGTCAACTAGAAAATCTATGAGAATGTGGTGGCTGCGATCAATTGTGAGTGATGTTTAATTTACGTGAAAACCAAAACCTCTTACTCATCAATAATTAGAATATCGTTCAACAAGTTACTGATTTCTGTCATTTCAACTTGGAGAGAAGTCCTAACCGAAGGGTCACTCATTGGAGTTAACAGGACAATTACTGTATCTCCTCTCGAGGCGATTGGGCAATCAGAGCATTAGTCACAAACGAATGTGTCTGAGCGTTCACATGTGATGATTCAGCAGTGCCCAATGTGAGGTCAATGGCGCAGTGGTCAACACGGTTGCCTCATGAACGCGCGTGGCCGGAGTTCTGGTCCCGGCAATCACAAGGATATGCACTACTGACGAGTTCTAATGAGAGCGAAACTCGAGTCTAGTGCTGCTTTTCGAAAGTGGCCGACTGGGAAGTCTACGGGAATACGACAGCTGCGATCAATCGTAGGTGATTTTCAATTTTTGTACAGACAGTTCAATCAAACAAAAGCATTACCGTCAATGTACTCAACTAGTCAAGACTTCTCTAAAGTTTTCGACCACGGATTAGGTGAGTCACGGGACCTCTGGTCTGCGGGAGACAAATTCGGTTTACAGTGGCTGACACACTAACTTTATATATTACTTGGAGTCGCAAATGAGTAGTACGGCACTAATTGAAAAGAACGAGTTGCGAGTAAGACTGATAACTATCAGTGTTACAAAGGTTGCAAACGGGGGTGAATGGAGTTTCGCGTGCAACATGTTAAAAACAAACCAACTTTACACGACTGGCAATGTTTTCAGGGATCTTGTAATGGATGTATGGCGATGAACAACTGACTGTTAGACGTCTTTTATGGTCACAATGTTCACCGTTCTGTGTAGAGAGATAATTTATCCCTTCGTAGCCAACTCCATTACAGTGCGACATAGACGAGTTGTCTTTAAAACACGATTAACTGGCACTTCTTTACAATACAGCAACAACCACCAATTAACTGGTCACAAGCCGGAGCCTCGACTTCTTATATCACGGTAACGGTGGCCTTATCACATCCAATTCACATGCATCATCACACTGCACGAAACGCCGTGCAACATAAAGACTCAAAGCAACCTTACAACCACTCTTCCAAAAGCACTTGCACACAAGCATACATACACGTTTGGGTCAAACGGTCAGACACCACAAGTCGAACCGTAGTTCAGTAGGGAACAGAATGAAGTTGGCATTATCAACCTAGACCCATGCTGGGGAAGACAGCAGAAAAAAAGACTGCCAGTTTGCCGAAACTAACTACTGTAGAATCATTTCATACTTCAGACAGATTGTTATATTACGCCCTACATGCATGGCACGAAAGGGACAGCACCTACCTGATCAAAATCCAGTCCAATATGCAAATTGTAGCGAAGAATTGGGAGCCACGTGGGTCGGGCAAACGTCGGGTAAGTACGTAGCTTGGGTATCCAGCCGCGCCGAAGCCAAATCCCTCGTTGTGGTCCGGAACAACCCGGTCCAGTAACTGCACATCGAAGTCGCCAGCCGTATTCGGTGGACGGCTGAACAAGTGTTGGACTACTCAGCAATTGGTTGGTTATGGAACAATCAGGTAGTTTTTTGATGCCCGATGAGCTGTCATAAGAGAGAACAGAAACAACACTATTATTCTGATTGAGTGCCACCTTGAATTAAAATAACAGGTTACCAATGACGGTAAAAGATAACAATCAACAGACCGAGGAAGGTAGAAAACTTCCTTAAACATCTGAATCATATATATATATATATATATATATATATATTACCGCATTGAGGTTACACGTCAGAGGTGAGACACAGCTACAAAGTTAATTTTGCGGTATTCTACCACAAAACGATTAATATCATGCAACACGCTAGGTTGTATGTCGGGGTTGGACAAAGCTGTCGAACTGTCCAAACCCAGACAACAGAAACAGTCGATGAAACAGAGGATCAAGATAGTGATCGGTAGTCGGAGACGTTACCACTGAGCTATCTCGAGCTAAACAGTGACATGATGATCGTTGCTAACAGGGATTAAAAGGACGCATATTTCTAATTATTACGCGATAAGGTAGCTGCTGTCATGTGAAACACAGTCATATGCGGATTGAATACCGAACAGGAATCGCTAAGACCAGACTAACACATATTGCGTCTAAACTTTGAGGTCCGTGCAGGAGGACAGTTTGAGTTGTCTTCACGGACGTTTGTGGGTCATTCAAATATACTGACACAGATATATTGTAAAGAGAAACATGTTCAAAAGGCCTAATAAACTAGTTAAAAACACATACATTCTCAGCTTTTAGCTGTACTCGTGAGTACTGCGGCCAGCACTGCCGGTGATGTTCACGGTAGTCCAAAAATGACTGTATAGAACACAACTGCAAACCACAAAGTTATTCATTGAAGTTGACAGAAAGTAACCCTTCCATGGAGACGATCAGCGGACCAGATAATTAATCAAAAGCGAAAGTGGCCGATCGCCTAACTATGAGACATCCGTTGTACTTTACGGGAGGTCAACAACGCAGTGGTCATCAAGGTCACCTCATAAGAATGCGGCCGGTCATGTCAAGGAAATGTTCTGCTGATGAGCTCTAACACGAGCGCTTCATTTCAAGAGACTGATCAAAAAGTTTATCGGAATGTGAAAGTCGCGATCAAACATGAGCGGCGTTCAACGTAAAACCAGTAAAAATCTATGAAAAAGTATGCGAAAAACACTGCGGATTCATGAAAAAGAAGAGGTTACAATCCAAAAAATACCGGCTCATCAATAACTGCGACACACTGACATGACTTAGGGCGTTTCGAAAGAGTGATATGGATGATTCCGCACTTCCAATCCAGATAAGTGGCACCACGAGACCTAGCTCAGCTGGGCGGGTAAGACTGTCATTGCTCGTGAACAGATAACCGCATGGTCACTGAACAGAACAATGTGAGATGCGGTGGACACCACATCAGCACAGACAGCGCATAAACCAATGAGCGAGGAGTGGGCAATTGCATTACCTCAGTAGTCGATCGCAAACTTGCAGCTACCTCAAATAAGAACCGATGAGCCGTCCAGTGGCTCACATGAACAGCCCACCTGACACAAGATAACTGGTGGAGGTATTGATAGTCAAATAACGGAAGCTTACAAGCGTGTTCTGGATGAAAAAGCCAGACAGCTCTTGTGCAACGTAAGGTCAAGCTCACATGTGCATTGTAAAACTTTAATCGGTAAACGAAAGTCTATCCAGATCCAGAAACGATGTACGAACATATCATGTCTGTTCACTATCTTGGAAGACAACTCGCCAGCAAATTGTTGAGATGACACCAGTCAGGCAGTTGAGGCGATCAACCTCGAGCGGTTCGTTTATCAAAAAAGGAGATAAGAGCAGTACCAATCCAATAATGTAGCAACACATCACGTTTTGAAAATGTGAACTGCACATCATACAGACGAGAACATACCATCTAAGCAAATCAATATAGTCTGTACGCTATGCACTATCAATAGTGATCATATGACGTTGCGATAAGCGTGGTCGTAAATGTATCGGTCGTCTCGGGTTGATGGACCATCAACATACCCACAGTACATCATCAACGAAGAAACGAGTACAGTGAGCACGAATAAGTTGAGGCAATTATTCATGCTACCTCTTTTGTAACAGCTAACGATCCCTTTCGAATGGTAGATCACCCGCCATCATTTTTAGAAACTTCAGTCACTGTGGCCTTCTATCCTTTATTTAAACTGGTTTTGTTGATGCAGTGAATTCTAAAGGTTTCGTTTGGTTATCAGTCCAAATTTAAATCTGTCTTTCTCCCTAATTCTGTCTAGACTGCAGCAGTGTGTACTCCTGTACATACATATGTTTTATGTAAGTACATAAATACGTTTTGCTTTATATTTCAGTATTTCTTCCGAGTTTATTATTAGTCTCTCTGTTTTCTGCTTCTCCAAGATGGAGGGTTCATATTCATATAAGTCTACCCCTTGGCTAAGTAACACTGGTCGGCTGGGACAAAAACGCCTCTATTCCCGATCATATTTCTTTAGGTTTACACTGAATTAGGGGTATGTAGGTGTGACCACAAGTGCAGTAGCTCAAGCCACCTATGGCAAGTGCTATGTGCAAGCGTGCTCTGGTTTCGGCCACCGTCTAGAAACGAATGTGATCAACTATGTGTGTGTGTGCCACTGCCGGAACGCATTTTCGGTACCAGCTGTCGATAAACTTAAGCGCATCTCCTGAGGAGGCCTGTGAAACGAACTGTGCAAGCCCGCTCTATCCAGGGTTGATGGTACCATCATATTCGAGATAGTGAAAACTTACAAGCGGAATAGAATATCGGCAGTTTGAAGTGAAGCAGGGATTTTTCGTCCAATATTTCCTGGGATAGATTTAGTCTTGGTGGAATGTTTCTATAGCATTCCAATTAACAAACCAGGTTGCAGCTATACGACAGGATGCATGTATTCTTATACCAGGGCTCTACTGTAGTGCCTTGTTTCTTTTAAAGCGACGACCGTCTTACATGGTCATTGCTTCTGATTTGCTGTCTGCACTGATTAACTGCTATGGTAATTGCTTAGGCTGTCCCCTTTCACCATTTTTGATTAATTTCGTCATGGACGAAATAATGGAGGACTGTCTGCGTCTCTCAGTTGACGCCGGTGTGGACCTCCTACCTGGTGAAAGACTGAATGATCTTGATTATGTTGACGACAAGCTGTTGCTGTTTGACAACTTTCAAGTGGCACAAGCAACGCTGAACGCAATTTCGCGTTCTGC
>LUCH01000823.1:20599-58769 GCA_013368495.1 Paragonimus heterotremus | reverse complement strand
TGTTTGTTTGCAAGATGTAGGCGCCTTGATGTTGTATGTTTGAATGTAGACGTAGCTATTTTTTAGTGACTAGGTCCCATCCCCCTTCTCTGTCTTTTCTTCTCTTTTCTTATACAGGGTTTGCTTTTTATTCTTCTTCATGGTTGTGTAGCAGTTAAGCATCAGTGTGAACCACTGATGTATTGCTGTATATGATGATGATGATGATGATGATGATGATGATGGTGATTGCTTGCGGTATAGACTCGGAGCCTTTGTGACTCAGCTTCTTCTTGTTACCGATAAACATCCTGGTGTTCACGTCTGCCGTTTCTCATGCTGTATTAAGGTCGTTCGATCGAGCTTGTTGTTGTAGCAAAGATGATGCT
The DNA here is from genome assembly GCA_013368495.1 of Paragonimus heterotremus. NCBI lineage: Eukaryota > Metazoa > Platyhelminthes > Trematoda > Plagiorchiida > Troglotrematidae > Paragonimus > Paragonimus heterotremus. The sequence continues at coordinate 58,401 of LUCH01000823.1, read as the reverse complement.
ATAGAAACAATGCGGATGTTTACGCAGTTTAACAAATCTTGCTTTCGTACAGGGGAAACAACTATCTACGTATGTATTTGCGAGCGCAATGTGGAACAGCAGACGGAAAGACTTGCAAATCCTATGGAAGAACATAAACGATAAATCAATTGCCCAGAAGATAGTAAAGGTGCCTACCAGACAGAAAATAACAAATAATTGTATCACCAGTAGTGGGGCGGCGTTGAACAAATAGGGTAAATGAAGAGCACGCTGAGAAAAACGACAACCGTAGAAGAAGGGACTGCGCAACAAAGGAGTGTCAGCTAAAGGAATTGTGAAATGTGGTTCGTAATCGGGATCGGTATATGACCCGTTATTCTGAATCTTTCAGCAATCTAATTAGGGATTGAAACCAGTGATTTCCCGTCATGAAATCGAAAACAGACCGCAAGAATAATTTGTTGCCTGACACAATTCGCTGTATCCCGTCAGGTGCATAGTGTGGTGTAAGGAATTACCATGGTTTAGAAAAAACGACGTCACGTACTCATCACGCTACCGCAGTGTGTACAAACTCTATTTGGGACGAATTTTCCTGTTATGAGGTTTGAACAACTTGACCGACCCTACACGTTCTATGGTGAAAGGCCTACTGCAGTGTCAGAGCTAAAAGTGTAACGTGGACACCGTCAGGGTGACTGCTATCACCAGATTAGACAATAAGAGATTATTTGCTTGTGGCGTAAGTAGGTGATCACGAGTATGGCCGTTGATAACAGAACAAAAGCTATACTGAAATAAATGCACATTATAATCCAAACGTAGAGTACGTTCACACCTGATAAAAGTGCCCTCCGGGGAGGATTCCCGTCCATTCCGACTGCAAAAAAAATGATCGGTTGCGGAGATCGACTCTAACGTTGAATTGAAGCCAGCAGCCGATGTAATGCGCAATGTTTTTATTATGTAATCAAATGCTTTGTCCACTTGTAGTAATCCATGACCTTGGTCAAAGAGACTTAAATGCTGCACTGGGAGGGCCGTATTCATCAAAGCCAAGCGTATCAGTGAGGGTGGAATCCGCGGAGGTACACAATTCCGCAACGAATACACGTGTCGAACGGCAGAAATCAAGAGCGCTGTGTATGTGAACAATGAAAAATGATGACAAAGTGAGCACTAGTGAAATTTCGACAACGACTTCACGAACCGCTTAGATGTCAAACCTAACGAACCCTAAAAACGGGCGTCGTGGCGCTATACCAGATGCACTACTGAGTGGCGTGATCGTTAGGCCCAAGGTGTTGAAAAACTGGGGTGATCAGAAAACAACAAAAAAGCCATCCAAGACATAAGTTCACACTCCATAAATGCACTTACCCAGACAAGGTAAACACAAAATCGACCATCTACCACCGATAACGTATTCGTCACAAGAAGAAATGTGGCAGAACCAGAATGGATGCCAAATAAACGAAATTGTTAACACCAAATGTTCACTAGATTGCAGGTTATGGGTAAAATGAACATACAAGGAAGAAAGTAAACCGAAAGGAGTGCATTAATGGCGTTGTGTTAATAAAAGATAACAACTTTTTGTGTTGTTGTATTATAACTGACGAGATAAACAGATGTGACAACCAGGATAGAAAACCGGAATTTTAATAGAGCAAAATTGGGGCTACTTATGAGTAGGCTGTTTTAACACATAATTTCGCACTAAGGTCCAAAGTTTAAAATCGGATTTTCTAGACGTTAACCCTCTCGGGCGACCTTCGTCATTACTACCCGGACAGAACCACAGGGGAACACCATCGAACAAGGTTTACTGTCATAAAATCGGTGTGAAAGCAATAAAACGCGCTTTCTTACACCCCAGTGTTACTGGTGAAAGTACGCAAAGATGCGACGAAATCTGTGTGAACGTGTAGTGGACAGAGTCAGTCTTTTGACATTCATTCCAATTAACCAGTCAGATTAATAACCAAGCTTGTGTTAAGGAGACCACACATTTAACAAACAATGATCTGTTTTATGCCAAGCCTTGGAACATAAATTAGTCTAACTGATGGGAAAAGACGTCACGTCCAGAATGTAAAGTAGGTACAGCTTTCGACCACAAGTAGGTACGTATGTACAGCGTGAATACAATGAACGCAAGATTTAACTATTATACGATAAGCTTAGCATGTACTGTGTAAAACCCATGTGAAAGTATGTATTTGCCTGTTGTGATGCCACTGACGTCCTCCCCAACTTTGAACGACCTCCTTAACATATTGCGCCAATTGGGATAAGTGAACAGCTGGATAACTAAATACAACTTAGTGACGGCACAAGGAATGATACCGAACATACGTAGTTTAACGTGAACTATCTTGAACAAATCACTTCAGAATAATAAAGAGTAGTAGCTTCCCCGTTAGAGTGTTACCAGCTAAACACGAGTGCGGCAAAGCAGATTCAATGGATATATTCCTATCTGATTAGGCTTCTAATCATTGATTTGTAAAACAGAGATGATCTGCTTTACGGCTCCATATTCGCCAGATGACCATACTCAATTGCAGTGTGAAGTTGTTGACCGATTAACAACCAAGTGATAAGCTCCGTATCATTGGACTAATCACCTCAGTTTCCTGCAATACTGAAAACTTTCTTACAGTATTTTTGCACCACGAACTAACCGAGAAGCTCTAAAAGCTAATATGAGTCACCAATTAGGAACCGCCGAGAATCTCGTTTTCAGTGTCTTATTAGACAATTCACACATGCTGATCTAGAGACGGTTTCAAGTTCAATGCGCATGATTGTGTTTTTAAGATTGAAAAACTGCTATACCCGGATGTTCCCTATAGTGTTTGCTTTATTTAGCCATAAATCACGTGCCGTATGAGTGTAAAAACATTTGGTGGGTCGTATTAAAACTCACCGTTATCCCTGAGATCCCTATATTAAAACAGAAGCTACGGCTATCGACAAGTGTGAAGCAGACTGTTGAAAACCAACTGAATCGAATTCATTAGGTTTGGATGCGTCCATATGAACGCATTCAAAACGAAAGAGCACAGTCACGCTTGGGTTGAGATGAGAGCAATACGGAGGTGGTCTGAGCATAACACCAACCAAGGAGTTATGATACCAAAGTTTACTTTTGCCTGGGTATACCGGCTGTGACAAACATGTCGACTGTAAGTGGTACATTCAAGGATTCGAATCCCGGAGTTTTCGAACACACAAGTCCAGGTCAAGGGGGTCTGAAAGAATCGTCCGGTCAACATCTGAACCCGCACTAGCAGAAAACATACACCTTACCTGCCAATTGTCGGAACTAACAAGAAAGCGCCAAACTTAGAAAGAAATTGGGTTTATAATACAATGGATTTAAAGTAATAACCACTGTTGTTCTAAGCCGCGACTCAATGATATCCTTCAGTTGTGATATTGAAGCTGAGAATAATGTGCTAAACTTTGCAGGCGTACATACTCATATAATCGATTAATGAAGCCTAATGTAATAAGCTTGGACGATGCATCTGAATATAAATACACAAAAAGTGTGAAGAATGTTCTCAATCCCAACGGAAGAGCAACCAGGTTTACACAGTGCACAATAGAAACTTATCAGGTCAATAAGTAATCAGCGAAGAAATAATGTCAGGTCTCATTACGTCAATCAGAGGTGACCAACTTTTGTCCGGCAGCGTACTATTGGCCGGTTCATTTTTTAAGACAACCATCGGACCGATGATTATGTGCATCAGAGTTTTGGATGGCAAATTGAAGGTTATAGATTCGAAATTCTAGTCCATGTGTTCAGACAGAAGCGAGGCAAAAACCAGGTAAAACAACACACAGTCTACGCCTATAAATGAACAGTGACAAAGAATTCGAGCCAGACAAGCAAAAAGTACGACGGGATGTCATAAAATATCCCAACGCTATGACGAAAACAAGTGTTTAGACGATATGAGAATCCATACAATTGCATACCTACGCCTCCGGCAACCAGCGGTGAACTCATGGAGCTACCATTGAGCAGCGCGGATGGTCTAAGTTGCCATCCGGCCACCGATGTGTAGGCCGCCCCGGGAGCGGCAACACATAAACCCAGTGAACCATCTAATGTCGGGCCACGACTACCCCAAGTGTACGCGGCCGGTAAAGGACTATCAGGTTTCAGCGTCTGTGTGTCAGATGATGGAATAGATGGTTCCAAAACCATAGTATCATAGTTCTGTTGTTCAGTGTCCACTCCGACCAAAGACCAATGATCTGGCTGACCATATAACGAGCGCATCATTTCGGGAAACACGAGGGGAGCAACGCCTAAATGAGAATGGGAAGAGAAATGCAGTTTTGCAACATGAAATCAAGATTGAGTTTTAAGAGCATACAATACAAAGGATCAACGAAAAAAAACTAACCACAAGAAAAATCCTCTAAAGTGGTTGAACAATACCAATGATTGCTCATCAATCTGCGCATGTGTACGAAGGAACTTCCAGGCAAGGTCACGTCAAACGGAAGTAAGACATAACTTTATATATATATATATATATATATATATATATATATATATCGTTCAGTCAAAACAAAGAGAAAACATATCACGAGATGTTAACATTTCCATTAATTCTCATCAGCCGCGATACGTCGTCTCTCTGTTTTGACTGTGCCCGGTCATGACATAGTTAAACAACTTGAGCATGATTAACAAGCGATTATAGTTGACCGAACATATGCGGCGATACGATTAAACCAAGACGCAAAATCCTTGGAATATCCATCAGTATGAGCGTCTTTCAAGTGCCAGAGGTGGATTAATCATTTCGAACAAAACTAAAGATATACTAAACAGACAAGTGATCATAGGAGGGTGGCTGAAGCTAGGTACGCACCACTGAACTGTTCAAGATAGATGATCCAAACCACCTATAAACATTCTGTTATTCGTCAGCAATATTGAAATGACACCAAAAGGGGAACAATGCTACAACTGAGAGGTATATATGCGGTATAAAAGATTCACTAAATTCGATCGTTTGAATCCTCACAGACGCCGACACCTAAATGGCTGGACCATATACTGTGTATCATGTCAAACCATCTAGTACACCGAACATTCTGTTGATGTGCAGACTGCTGGTGTAGTATGCGAAATAGATAATGAATGACTTGGATTAAAGAAACAAAGAGAGTCACTCGCAGGTTTCTTTGGTTTTCCGAACTCAAGTATTGAAGCGGAAAGGTGGACGCCAAGAATAAACTGTCCCATGAACATCTTACTACTCTCATCTGGAATTCGGTTGTTAGTTCGTAACACGTATAAAACTTGCAGCTGAATGTTCCAGTTGCAAAAAGATTGAACCTTGTAATAGGGTAATGCCACGTGTATCTCAGCGACAGCTACGTGATAATCTCGCCAACAGACTTACTCATGTCGAACACCCCAATGAATGAAAGTATGAGGAAGGAGGCCGCCGGATCCATCAGATTGGAGGTGGAGACCGGCGTCTGAATACACAAAACGACACCATTTCTGGCCTATCGTCAATCACGCACTGTCATACGGCATACGCTTTTGAGCCAAGGGTAGTGGTTTGGAACTCTCGTGAGTTTGGCGATATCCTGATCTTTAACACAATCACGGAGTTTTGTAGTACAATTAATACCATCGTACACTGACCATCGCGCAGAATAAGACCAGTCGCTCTATCTGTTGCGTCCGTCGGAGTCAACGAGCGAAAAGATGTTACTGCGGACCTTTCCCACACGGCCCTTCGCTCTTGGTTCACCTAATCCCTTGATCTTTCTTCCTAGCGATTTTTCTATGGGTTCTAAAAACACAAGCGGGTAACCTTAGCAGATTTCTCCCGAAAGGCCTCAGCACTTACGGTCTAATGTCTGGCTCTTATTATTCGCTGTCTAAGCTTACAGTACAAGGTAATACAGGGGGCTTGTGCGTTCGCGTTCTGAAACAGACGGGTCAGCATGCGCCTTCGAATTGCCGCTGGACTCATTTAAAAATGAAATCAGCTGCACCTAAGGGACCAGAACCTAAGATAACAGAAGTGTCAAATAGAAGACAAACGAACCATTCACTCGATACTAGATGTAGAATTCAAGTGACTGCGTAACCGTTGTCATTAGACAGACTGAAGTGGGTAAAGCCTGCAGCACAACAGTTGCATTTACACACCTTCTGTGAGCAGTAAGTTCTACGCCGTTTGCTTAGCAAACCATTAGTCTAAATATGTATTCCAGGATATTCGACAGGACCAAACGATCGTCAGCTAATAATACGACCTACTTTAGTCTAGTCAGTGTTCATGCCGATGACTAAATCTAATCTGTTAACACCAGAATACTATACATGCAATAAAAAATACTATACAGTGGGTGAAAATCGATAAGGAAGTAGTCTCATACCAATTAATCCCTCAACCACGCCGCCCGGGCAACCGACAGTGCCTAGGCCAGGTCCGTTGTTGCCCCCGCTAGCAACCATGACAACTCCGTACGCGTTGACAAGCTCGTTCAAATGTTTACAAACCCGACTGAAAACAAAGAAACGATAGAGGTACGGTAAACAATATCAAATTCCTATACTGACAAAGTGGTTGAAAATATGAGCCAGTAAACAAGTGAATGACCCAAAACAAGGACATGTGTGGTGGTAGCTGAAGCCTATGACTGAATCCAGCAGGCGCAAATTCAGGTCAACCAGCAGTCAAGTACATATACTAACGAACGAACTACAATAGCTGTGAGGTGGGTGCACTGATTGGTGCAATCAAACACAACGAACATCGTTGTGCGACCAATCATAACACGAAGAACGGTCAGAAAATCGAGCAGCACAAATCAATATAATCAGCAGATGACAAACGACATGTTGGCCAACCAGACTAAGTAAGCAACTGCCTTACGAAGGAGCATACTGAATGACCAATAGCTTTAAGTGTTGTTTAGAAACACAACCATGATTTTCGACAGAACACACTTTAGTCCGAGTCCAGTCTGTCTTTTGACTTTGCAGAAGAGCAACACAACAATGGATCACTGCTTCAACCTGATATGCTAGTGAGAAAAAATAGCTGACCATCGAATGTTACCACAATTCTTAAAGTCGTGTGGCTCAACCCACCTTAGCCTCAATTGCTTCTAAGCAGTGTGATCTAATGAGCAGCAGAGTAGATGGATACATGTAGCGAGAGCATGATATAACATTAAGCACTGTTTACAGCCTACTCGCTCCCAGGCTGACAGTAGCGATATTCAGGAGAAAATCGATTAGCTGAAACCCATTGGGTTAAGCTGGGGAATTTGGCTCTGATACTTTTCGGTCCCGAATTCTTACTGACAACTTTTTTTTAGATTTGCAATGTATATATGACGCCTTGAGATTGAGCACATTACAATTAGTTGGCGAGACCCATCAAAATGCGATACATCATGGGTCAGTGATAAATTAAAAGCGTTAATAAAGTCTCCATCTCTGTGACTTATTCCTCGAAGACTTTTGGAAACGAATATGAATTTTGTCCACATGTGCATCGTCAATAAAGCCATATCCTGGAAGGAAGTGCGCACAAGGTCAGTGTAGTTAAGCTGAATAGATGGTGTAAGTCAATAACCCTGGTCGAACCGCCCAGATGAAGAATGACTTACCCCATGTTTGGCCATACACAGTGTTCTCCAAAACTGTAATTGACCACGTCACATTTGAGGTCTACTGTCCAACGAATCTGGAAATAAAAACTGAGTTTTGAAAATAGATTCAAGTCGGTGTTTGTCTGTCTATTCATAGAATGTACTACCTAACAGGCAAGATAAACATTGTGGGTTAGTGAACGCGAGTGCAATACAAATTCGAAACGAACGGCGATAGTGTCAAAACAGTCAACTGGATACCGTAGACTGTATGCTGATCATCACGGATAGGCAACCAGTTCGGAAACCGACCGGTTCTTCACCACATATCCTCAATGCGGCGACAGAAATAATAGAAAGACACTAGTAAAACAGTTTCATGCACGTGATAATCATCGTTCATACGAATTGGTGCGAACTTCGATGTGATCTATGGTCGTTTGCAAAAAAATATATTTGACTAAAGAAGTTATTTACTGGAGGCGAGAAACATTGCAAAGAAGCGCTAGAAATGGGATCCCTGTAAAAAAAAGCCGCTTTCCACTCTGCAAAGTTTCACGTAAAGTATTGGCTTGGTAACGACCGTAGTCGTATGTTTCCTGTCTTCCGAGCGCTGTGGACGTCCTGCCATGATACTCAACAGCGCCGTTGAGCTAAGCGAGCACGAAAGCTATCTGAGGCGCATGAAAACTTGTCAGTAACCACAAATGATACACAAAATTCGTCCGAAACTATGTATGATTTGATGAGAACATATAATCAAGGTTAATTATCGGGCGGTCCAAAAACTGATGGTGGCCCCTATGTTGCTGAGTTGTCAGGAAGGAAGATACAAGTAGTGAAGTGGGACAATAAACGTTGACTTGAAGATGCTGTGTTGTATTCGCGTAATACTAAAGATAAGGAAATCCAACTGTGTGCTAAAACAAACATTGGACTTTCCGCTTAAGTAGGAGGAAAAGGACTGCGGTAAGCAGTAATGATGTACGGCAAAAATGCGGGCATTTATATTACAGAGCCAGTGTTAGAAATGACTTAGAGTGTCATTGGTAGCAAACACTACGATATGGGAAGCGCGCTCAGGTATACGATACGCCCACAGATGATCAGCAAGAATGAAAGTAACACATCGAATGTCCATCCAATTCAGTGCAACGAATCAGAATTAAACGTTAGTCGGGCCTATCAAGTAAAGCGTAGATTACCTCGAGGGTTGAGTGGCTGATGGGTCGGAACGATTACCACCATAATTCAGTTGAGACTGGATTGTTTGACTCAGAGGTGCAGTAGGCATCTCGTTTCTGAATGTGCAAATTAAGATACAGGCTCTCATTTTTACTTCCTCAATGCAAAACCAAAGTCTTTTTTCTTCTTTCCACGACTGTTCGTGTTCCGGGTGACCTTATATTGCCCACATATGCCTGCTCGTCTTTACCTGTCTGCAAACTCCGTTTTCTGTTGGTCTATTCTCTTATTGTGTGGTTGATTGTCAGGCCGGAGGGACGAGTATTCAAACTCTCGGCGGAATGCCTCAACGCGAGGGGGAGGCACGTCCACAAACCCTCAACGATCGGATGGCGGACAACAGGGGCAATCGGACGAGCCATCGCTCAACGAAATCGGACCAACGGACGAAGACTGGCAGGCGGAAAACCCCCGGATAGAAGGCGCGGATCAGCCATGTGAACCACGCGGAAGTGCACATGACGGGTGAGCGGAAACCTGGGGGTGTGGACTAGAATTCCGACTCATGAACGCGAGCTCGCGCGTAGCATGTGAACTAGCGTGTTGGACAATGAAGACTGTGCTTTATTGGACGCTTTTTCGCTACAATACGACGTGGGATGCCTACTGACATGACTTTAACAGTCATATGTACGTTCGCTGCCTCATGATATGGTGTTCCATTGCAACGTGTTGTATTCGGTGTAACAATCAGCGTCTTGGGATAAAAGCCACGAGTTCCTTTTTGTCAGTACCAATGAGATTCTGGGCCAAATGTAGTGGTTAACTTCTGTTTACGTCTGGGCCCAACAGAAGTTAAGATACGCACTACCGATCCTCAGTTGGATTACAACTCACAGACAACCTCTGGGGCAAGAGGGGCAGGGACACTAAAATGTTATCAACGTTCACGGGACGTCTTCGGTACAGACCGCTCAACCAGGTTTCAATCGTGATTAGAGTATGTAAACGAACGTCCTCATTGTTCGACACAAACTTTTGGGATTCAGGAAATCTGGCAGCCAACGAAACATTACACCACCCGTTCACAATAAGGCACAATAAGAATACACCTATTTATCAGAAGAACACTGAGAACGTAATGTTGAACTGGGAATGAGACTGTCACCAAGCGTTCATTGGAGGGAATTCAGTCAACAGTCCGTATCACTTGAGATTACAAAATCACAAACAAGGCACTGTTAATAGTTATTTAAAGTCAAGGGATGTGCTACTACCGTCAAGGGAGTGGAACACGTGGTTGATTTTAATTCTTGCTCTACCTTCTCTCTCTTTCGAGCTAGGCCTTCAAATTTGGCAGTGGAAACATTTTCTCTACCATCTTGAACGTCGCATACAGGCTCATTCCTCAGCATACTGCTCGATCGTTTTAAATTTTGTTGGTTGTCTCAATCCTCCTCTTTTTCTTCCTCCTTCTCCTCATCATCATCATGATCGTGAGAACACCATCAGGCCAAAATACTCGTGATTATTTCAAATCATTTTGCATTTGCGCGTTTTTATGAGTCTCATCCACTATGAAGCAATCAGGATAAGCGGAATCAAATTTGTCGAAAACCGAAGGAGGGTGTTAGAAAACATCGTGCAGAACGAAGGGTAAAATAGAGCAGAAATGCACTTACATACGCTTATAAGTAGAAACAGCCGTTTCTTACACAGTAGCATGCTTGCGATGAACAGTATTATCCAATCTCGTGAATATACCAACTTAGGTATTACAGGAAACCTCGCTACATGGAGAAATTGAAAATGAAGTTATTTAAATTGAAGGTTTCAGTTGTCGCCGAGCACATTGCCTCGTGTTATAGAAGGTGTCATTATTCACGCAATGATTCATGATGTTGTTCCATACGAGTTCTGCTTACACATTGGAGTGTTAATACAAACCGCTAAAATTAGTGTATGCAAGTCGAGACTATCAAGTAGTTTCCGTTTCAAGGCAGCATGTAACGTATACTAATCTCCCGGATATCCTGCTACTGAGGTCGGCAAGTGTGTTGACAGTTTTTTAATAGCTTCTTGAAATATTCATAACCCGTCTGTCATGTATTGTACGTGATTTGATATCGTTTGTTTCCATCATCGGCCTGTGCAGCAATTTGACCATTTTTACATGTCCGGATACACATCACGATTTGACCTTCCTTAACAACAGGTAATTACTTTGTAATCAAGAGACTCACCCCACTTGATTACTCTGGTCACTCTTTCGGGAAGATCGTTCCTATAGTCTAAAATAAGATACGCCACAAAAGTTTCGCCAGTTGCGGAGGTCACAGAATTCGATCTATCAACAATCTCTGTTCGACAACTACCGCAAGCTGAAAGAATTGATATCTTCATTCAATCTGACTCAAAAACTTTAGCCCACTTAGTTAGTTAATGATTCACACGATGCCAAATTGCTGTCTGTTGCAAAACGACATGCATTACACCAATTCTGAAAAAAGGGAACGGCCAAATTTTGTATGACAGCAAGCACATGTGCGATAAAAAATGTTTTCGTTCAAGAGAGAGAATCGATATGAGGAACTTTCCATTGTAATTCTCACAAACTTGTAAAATAATTAACTTTTATTTCGACTTCTGTTAGATATATGGAGACTGCTCAGAATAACCAGAAGACACGATCACTTCATATTATTAACGTTATCATAAGAGTCTGTAAAACTCTCGTTTTAGGTATGGTTGTCACATTCTGCCTCCATTCCACATCATTTGGTCTGTCGATTGTCCACGGTCTGTGTGCTCCTTCACCGGATGTATAGTTCACCAGCTGTTTTTCCTGGTTTGTATATTTTGCTGGACCCCAAAAACATCTCTCATGTTGTAGTGGCATTCTCGTAAACCATTCATCAGTTCACAACATGCGAACAATTTTCAGCAAAATCATAACTGACACAACCTATTCCATTTTACATTTCTCACTAGATCCCGATACAAACATTCAGTCGTAAGGAATTCAGCCTAAATATTCGTTCGTTGTCCTCTGTCTGGCTCGACTCCTATCTAACCACCATGTTCTTGAATTAACAGCAAAACTGAATCAACGACTTTTTCACAAGCGATACCGACTGCGACTGCTCCTTGACACTTCCACAGGTTTCATGACTGGAGTTAATAGTTTGTCAATCAAGCACAGTTAGTTAATTGTTCTCCAATTACTAAAAATCTCAGTATGTAAAAAGCTGAAAATGCACATTTCCGGGTGTATACAGCGTAAAACTGATTTGATTTGAAATTGCCCCAAAGTAGTAATGTTGGTTGTATTGAGGCTCACCATGTATTTCACACGTTGAATCTGATTCTGTCCGTCTTAGTAAATATAGCGAAAGCGATATTCGGGCTATTCAGTTTGTTTTTGAAAAATAATCTCTATCGAGAATTCCTACTCTAAACACTTCCGAGCCTAAACTCCCACCTCTAGATGTCCGTCCACACAATTTTCTTCGGGCAAATAACGACTGCTCCCCTATCGCGAACAACACCTTCCAGGTCTTGCACCTACCACTGTCACGTGAGGGAGTCTAGCGTTGAAGGGAGCATCACAATTCTGTCCGTGAATTTATTATCACTAACTCACTTTTAAGACCTCCTGAATACCTGCCCTTCTAACTACTAACGTGCAACATATGTATTAAGTGCATACAAGCGTATGTAATTGTAGATCTTTTATTTTTTCCCCCAGTATGAACATAAAGAGATGGGCATAACCATTCTATGCGTATTCCTGTCATTTTACGGCAAAAAACGTTATAAATTCCATAAATAATTGAACTACTGATAAGTAGTTTGGCAGATTTGGTAATTTAGAAGAGATCCATTTGCGAAAAATCTGGACTTCGGCTGGATTCGAACCAGCGACAGAAACACCATGCCCAAACGTTGCAAGCGCTCTACTAGCTGAGCTACTAAGCCACACCGGAGGCCCAGAAATCTGGCAAACTACTTATCAGTAATTCATTGTCAATACTCATCGGTGGCGCTGGTGGATTCCAGCGTGAACTGATCGAGAAATCCTGCTTCGGCAGTCAATCGGCTGGATCGTTTGGTGGATTCCATATGACACAGTTGGTTGGGTGGGTAACTAGGTCCAAATGTTACATTTCTGAGCTTCCGGTGTGGCCTCGCAGCTCAGCTGGTGGAGCGCTTGCCACGTTTGGGCATAGTGTTTCTGTCGCTGGTTCGAACCCAGCCGAAGTCCAGATTTTTCGCAAATGGATCTCTTCCAAAAAATCATTGTTGTACTTTAAAAACAACTTAAGCTTTTCTGTTTAGAAGGGCGCAATTTTCCAGTTGTCCAAAAGTAAAAGGTTAAATTTTGTTCAATTCATTTTTTGTTTACATAAATCGGAGACATCAGATATCCGATCGATTTCTGCACACCAGTGTTCATTTTTGGTGCAACTGATGTCCAAGACTCATTTTCAAGGTCAATTATTCTATTCTGCCTACGATGGTGACAGCCGTCAAATCCGAACAGAGTTTGGACCAGCGTTTCAAGGAAACGGTTGAGTCAGAGGATCGATGACTGTGAGAAATCGCACGGAGGCAGCCCAAGTGCGATAAGAATAGGTGGACGGCTGCAGTCCGCGTGCGAACCAAACTCACAAACTTCCGCGTGATTCACTGCATGCGTATGTCATTTGTGTGCAATTGTAATAGCATTCGAGTTACGATTACCATGAGTTCTGTGTTTCCGTAAGACGCTTAAGAAGGACAATCAGCTAATTGGTGATGTCCAATGTGCATAAAACAAAGTCCCCTACCATTTATCAGCAGTCGAAATTTAGCCCAGCAGGTTCAGAGATTTTTGTGATTTTAACATGACTAGAAGTTCTAATCGCAAGATCAACGACTGACACTAACAAGATAGTTACTGAGCTTCTATTTGAGACGGTTGGATAGGTTGAGCATTACTTACAAACGGAAGCGGTCAAGCGTTAGCATATGATAAGTTGGTCGTGCTTAATGGGGTCAACGGTACAGTGATTTACATGAAAGCCTGGCCGGGATTCAAATTTTGGCAGGGAAATCCACTACCGACGAACTCCAATAAGAGCGAGAATTGAGTATAGTGATTCCTTTCGAAAAGGGTTGTCTGAAAGTCTATGGGAGTATGAAGGCTGTGTTCAACTGTGAGTAGTGTCCAAATCAGAATGATCAACAGTCCCTAAGACTCATCATTAAAATGAAACTGATTGACAAGGAACACCAAGGAATACTTGCCAATGAACTCGGTGACAGAGCGCTAATTATGAATGCGAGCACTCTCCAACACGACGTTCGCAATAAGACTGTGGCTGCACGGAGAAAGGTTTTATGTGAAATAACACTTACAAACTGAAAACCACGTCCGAAACTGTAAGGGCAACAGCAAAATTGTAACCTTCAATCTCTCTTCCCACGACTTTCACACCCGCTGTAATTAATTAAAAAGAAGTTTCACTACGATTTGACAAAAACACATTTATCGTCAGACAGTCTCTTGCAGAATCTTACAAAAAAAAACAATGCTCAAAAGCTTTCCTAAAAAATGCACGACATTCTACAACATTCCCAGCGAGTCAATCCGATGCCAGAAATGTGTTCCGATGACCTAACATTGGTGGTAAAAAGGTGCACACCGTGGTTAACGAAATGACTAACGGAACGAGATGGTACTTTTGTAACGTGTTTATCGGCCCTGGTCTTGTGACGAGTTCATTTATTCATGTTTTTGGACTGCATTATTCTTGATTTGATCAACTTATCTACTGATTTGTAACTAGTAAAGCAACTAGTTCAACCTCCACAGTACCTTGGTTATCCACCCAGCGAAGCTGTTTACTAATAACAGACATTGCACTTTAGAGGGTCAAATCAGGGAAGCACTCGTCAGTAACGTGTTGTGACCGCAAAACACGCTTGGCATAAGAATTCGTTCATTGCGCAAACTTCCGTATAGGTCATGTCAAAAATCAAACCACAAACGCGTACCCTCGTTTGCATGTCAGGCATGCACCCACATACATCATTGTTATTCACCTTGGTGGAACTTTTGCCATAACGCGTACACACTATTCCGATAGTCTCTTCTTGGCCGTCCCCCTGGCGTTCGGAGCTTGTCCTTTTGTTCCTAACAATCGCCTGTGGATAATACGCCACTTGTCAGTGGTGTAGTACTCACAACGAAACTGCCTGTCATACAACAAATGTTCCTATGAAAAGGTTAACTGAGTTATATGGTGCACGTAATCCACTGTGTTACGGAAGTCATCTGTTCTTCGTATGTTGAAATCAAACAGTAAGCTGTCAGTGTGTGACAACGTTTCGTTGAGCAGCCCACAAAGAGACGTACTTTTCTTGGCACAACTCTTTTTGGCAAATTATTATTCGCTGAGGTATACGGATTGAAGCTGCGTGCTTCTATTGTAAACATAATGAAGACAGTTCGGTTGTGTCTATGAAACATAAATGGAACAAAACCGGTGTGCACAGCATTGCGATCAACCTAACGGGAGAACTTAAATCGGCTGCAAAACGCTACAATGTTGGCCGAGTCAGCTCGCCCATTTCGGATGAAAGTGGATGGTGTCCGTTTGC
This sequence comes from Paragonimus heterotremus, assembly GCA_013368495.1. Taxonomy (NCBI): domain Eukaryota; kingdom Metazoa; phylum Platyhelminthes; class Trematoda; order Plagiorchiida; family Troglotrematidae; genus Paragonimus; species Paragonimus heterotremus. Next base: position 42,933 of record LUCH01000823.1, on the reverse strand, counting down.
TCGCCTTGTCTGTTTGTGCCGCTCAAGTAATCTATCCCAGATCTCATTGCCTACTCTGCTATGTGACTTGAAGCTTAATTAAATGGCCGTAGGTGTAACAGGTAGGTTCATCATCATGTGATAAAGCGCGCTAATTAAGGGATTCGTTCTAGATATGGCAGACAGCATAAACGTTAAGTATCCACATCAGTCATAGATATATTCCTGTTGATAATGAACTCATAAGCAAGCCTAGTAAAATCGCTTAGATAATCGGTTTATATGACGTGTGGTTTCAAAGTTTAACTCGTCAGTAAATTTGTATGGCAAAGATGAAAACAACTAAAACAGGTCGTGTTGGTGCCTCTGAACACTGTGTCCTGAGTCGAGGGAGTTCAAAAATGAGTTGTCGGCAGCAGGTCCACATGGCATGGCGTACAGTCAAATTTCCCAATGGCAACTAAGTAAATCTAATTCATTTCATCGAGCAAGGTCAAAAAATATCGCGTGGTAAGATTGTGAACAGTTGAGTCACTAGACAAATGAGTAGAACTGATCATAGTTAACGATGCCTCTACTTCGATGCTCTCACTAAATCCTCACACACACAAGATTCCACTTGTTTTTCCCTTTAGTGGATATTCTATATGATCACCCTTGCTACTGTTAGGCCCTATAGCCTTGGGAGTCACAACACGTAGGTTTGAAAACGCGCACCAAGTCAAAAAAGGAACGGAACTCTACTTACAGCTCGCAACAAACTGATGCCGGTCTCCATTGAGCCCAGACGGGAATCGGATATTTTGATGCTGACCAACTGGGCACCTGGAGCAACTCCATTACGCGTAACGCGTGTTGAACGATCGCATGTCTCGTCGGAAAAGTAGGCAGCTGTCATGGCAGCTACATGCGTTCCATGGCCACTGTCATTAGTGACAATTTGTAATGTTTTGCCCTCATCAAGTACCTTCACCGTGTAGAACAGTTGAGCTATGGAAGCACAAGGACAAGACAATACAAGCCGGCACGTATATGTATGGGTACAGAATATAAAAATAAGTGATGGACATGAAAGATAGCATTCGTGGGAATAGAAAAACATCCCAGAATCGCAAACGTTGTTTGGTTCAGAGTTTGAAAATGGAGTAGCAGATTTGTGTGAAAACGAAACTCTGCCAATAAGACACCATAAATAAGGAAAACGTGCAAAAATACTACAGTGTTTTTGACAAATAAGAACGTTAAGGTTGATTTCGGTCACTACTTGTTTGCGCCTATCTCAGAAGGTGTATCACGACACTCGGTGTATTTGGGTGATTACTATTTTTACTCTATATTGACGATCATCCTGAAGTAAATGTTTGGAACCCCCGTGGTCCACATACACCTTGCCTCAGTTCTATACGGGAAAACAATAGTTGGAGGTATGGCATCTTTCTACTGAGACTGACAAGTGTACGTACATGCTTCTTGATGATAATCATGAAAACATGTTCGCAACAAAGTGCTCAGAAAGATACAATCAGTGTCAAAGTGGAACATAAAAAGGAGTCGGGAATCTGACTATCGTTCAGTCTGTCTTTCTTCGTCATCAAAAAAAGATGGCTAAAGACAATACAGTACTGAAAACAATGTAGTGAACCGTTTTTTCGTGTAAACAGGAAAGCTCTTCAATCCAATTGTGAAGCTTACGTTTGGCCATTGCTAGAACATTTTAACTTCATCATTCTGAATGACCTTAAAAAATAGAATAAATGTACTGGAACCTCCTCAACGAGCAGCGACAAAAGTAGCATAAGACCCTTGGAGCATTACGTGCAAGTTCTGATTTGTAATAATTGAATGCTAACCACTAAATCACCTAGAGGTTTGTGGAGACTGAACCCCCATTGGATTCCTTTGCCCTGAAGGTCGTCCACATTTTTGTGGACCAAAAATGGTCTGTGGAATCATGACGAAAAATACATAAGCAGAGATTTCAAACTCTCATTGGACAACTCTTTAACCCATGGAATGGCGACTAAATACAGTAAGCTACTACCGACTTCTGTTAATACTTCCTGCAGGATACGACGAAGGCATTGGTGGATTATTACTAAATTAGCACGGGAAATCAGTAAGACAGAACCCCAACGCTTCCTTTCACTCGCTTCATTGTTTATATTTTAACACTGATGCATTGTAGTCTATGATAATGATGATGATGATGATGATGATGATGATGATGATCGTGGCGTTGCACCGTCATTATTATATTAACCCTCCTCTGCAATAACTGATGTGTACACCACCTGCATTGGAAAAATGTGCCAACCAGAAGAATTCGGATTTTCAGGCTTGCAAAATTACAGAAAGAGCTGTTAGAGATTAATCAGGGAATTTGACAGTACATAGTTCAACATCACTTGCAAGTTAAGGTAGTTTTACATTCAATCTGTTTATTTTCCGAAACCCAGTTCTAAACCGAGATAAGATAGGCGCCGCTGAAGAGAATTGGAAAAAACGAAACTGGAACCTAGTGCTTTTTTTTCAAACGAACCGACCATGAAAGCAGTGAGTACAGTTAGGCGGTGTTCACTTTTTTAAAAAAAACGTTCTGTTTTCAGGGACCAAAAGTAAGGTAGTTCATCACTAAATATACAACGGCCCATTTGAAATCCACAGTTCGGTAAAATGTGTACATTCGAGCGGTATACGTCAGAAGTAAAACATATCAGAACGTTAGAAGAAAAAACAGAACACAACCTAACGTACACATCAAACCCAACTTACTGTCTTCACCAAAACAGGCATACTGGTGTTTAATAGAATAGTCCATCAACAGAGGCATATCGGCCAAAGTTTTGCCAGGTTCATATGGGCTGGTGTCGACACAGGCGCTAGAATGAATTGGTAAACAACAGTAAATCAGATCAAAAGTAACCGAAAGGTGATCAACACGGATAAACAAATCGATGGTTCAATTTGGAAAGTAATATAAGCAGTCTGCAGTAACCAACGAAATGAAGTCTCAACTGACGTTAAATGGTGAAGTGTCCTGTGTACAGTACACCCATTTTGTAACCGTGACCTGATGATCAGGAACAAGTGCACAGCAATAATTTGAAAAGCAACACTAAATAGCCCATTTAGTCCTTTCAGGTGAAATTGTGATAAGCAAATTGGAGACTGGCAGTAGAATAAAAATTAGTAACCGGCATTGTGTCATTCGTCACACTGATCATTGTATGAGGATGCCTAATGAATTAGATGCAGACACAACAGAACTTGTACTGTTGTAACATTGTAAAATATGGAAACAACTAGAAAGGGACTACAACGGGTAGTCACAAAATAAAACGCCTTCTGACCGACCAACAGGTGTATTAGTTAGTACGCTTAATGATAATCAGAAACTGCAAATACACGTATCGAGTACGTATATCCCAAGGAGGAGGCTGTAACAAACATCACGTCTAGATATCAACGCGCTTACAGCACATTCGTAAGATGTGGCCAAGCCAACAAAACCTGAGACAAGATTAGTATGTTTGAGGATTGACAAGGTTTGTCTGTCCAGAAAACACGTCGGCGAACATCATCACTGATAACACGGTACTCTCATTACACGCCACTAGTGCTTCGGAGACACGGATGGTCGAAAATGGAAATTTTATGAACATTCTCCGCACAAAATGACTACCCTTACAGTAGCATTACCCACTCGGCCTTTCACACAAAAAGACTGAGATTATGCCGACGCCACAGATGGCGTAAGTTGGCAAACACCATCGAAGCCTTTTCTATACGATTTACGATCCTATCACGCAGTCCATCAGCGCTCATACAACTCCCAAGGCACATTAACTTTTTGACTACCTCCGACAGCTCACCACCAAGAGTGAAAGCGGTAGGAGGGTCCTGCCAATCTTATAACAACACCCCACCAATATGCAATATGGCATGCCTCCAGAAAAATCAATTTAACGGATGAGGCGTTCAGCCGGTTGACATTAAAATATCACCCAGATTCCGAACTTCCAAAAAAAAAACAGGCCACCATGATGGAATGTGTAGAAATGCTCACAGTGTTTGCTTGTTAGGTGGAAGAGAAATGGAAGAGAATGGAATACTGACACAAGTAAAACTGCAATTGGGAAACAAACGGACGCTCCAAACAACTGTAACTTTGCCCCGGTACGTATGCAAAAATGAACTTGGTTTACATGATGGATGTTTACCGTGGGAAAGTGGCATTATCGTACCTACAAGGAGGATGGCCACAATTTCAGAGGGATTGCACTGTGTGCATCCCGGAACTACGTATAGTAGCCAAAAATTGACAAGGGTAACGTTCATGGACCATGCCCACAGATGAAACAACTATGAATCCCGATTCACCTGGCACTCTACAGTGGCCAGCACAAACCGTGAAAACCAATGGAAGTAGATTTTGCAAGGACAGCGAATGGATATATGACAATAGCGGTAATCGATATGCGCTCTTAGAAACAAACGGGATCAAACTGTATCATTCGTCACTTTACCAGTGCAGCAAGGGATGGCTCAGATAGGGAATAACACAACGACTGGTATGTTTCCCATGGAAGTATCAATGGATCGGAGATTGTGTTCTAGATTGGACCTGTTGGACTCAAAGTGGGAAGACCGCGGTCGAAACGAACACTGACATCAGAAACCGATAACAAGGTTGAATTCCGAAATCGAGGATCCGGATTATGTCAGTCCGGATCTACACCGTTTCCTGTTTAAGACAATTCGATGTCAATTTAAGATGTCCCCGTTAACCGGGCCCGGGCGAGCTAGCTTTGTTTACTCTCTACATCTGATGAGATCGCGTCCTCTAATGCGGTAAAAGCCAATCAATCCCTGTTTTTCAGCCTACCCATATGCACATTAACCATGCGATCCTGATCACCGTTGAAATCCAGTTAACCTCCTTGGGACATCTTAGACTGATATTGAGACATCTTAAATTGAAAAGGTATAAAGAGGCGTACACGATTAAAGGGGAAGTCATTATAAAAGACACTTGGGCTTTCGATTACATCAAGGTAATTTGCCGATAGCTAAACAACGTCGGACTGTGGTCCGAGCGCAGCTGTAGAGAAAAAGAGATAAACAAGAGGGTTATCAGAACATTCGTCGCTCCAGGTACTTCTCTCAGAGGTGAACACCAGATGTAATTTGCAAACCAAGTTAACAGAGCCGCAACTACGTAGGTCAGAAGGCATTCGGTAACAAGTGAGTTCCTATCAGCCAAGTTCCGTCTAAAACTTTTAGTATGGAGAGATAATGTATTCGTTATGTTTCAATCATATCGATTGTTCATACCATACTGGCCTAATAACTTGCATGTCCACTAACCGATACATATGCTACGCATATAAATACACGGTTTCTGGGTCTAGTGATTACATATTGACCGTGAATAGCATCCATCCAACTGACTACATTTATACGCAAAACCAGTCTGAGTGTTTCCAATTATAGTAACAGGAAAGACTTACAGCCAATTGGATCCATCATGAAAGACAAAACAGTCGTAAACCATTTCCAACGGAATGTAGTGTCGATCAAACGAGGCCAAACACTCCTCCAGTAAACGAGCACTTGTTTTGATATGATTCTAAAATGAGAAAGTATCGAAATGGGTAAGTCGTCCGCATATCTGATGGCGGTGTCACTGTATGGAATGCCGCTATGAGGAAGTCATTTTGACAAGGAAAACTAGTGGATCCAACGTATCATAGTTATATAGGCAGAACCGATAGATCATTGACCCTAAGAATGAAACAACATGTACTTAAGTGGGTTCTCACAACCGGACACTGAAGTCATACAAAAATCGTAAGCCCCCAGCTTCGTCGATCGGACGACACATCTTGTCAACTGGTCACAACGTGGACTTGACTTCAGCTTTCATCATCACAGTGTGCCACCATAACTCACAGCTCCGAAAATTTGCTGAAGTCGTCATGATAAACCGGTTCTAACCTGTTGTGTGTACAGAAAACAATTATTTTTAAAGCTAAGGCTGCCATGGTACTAAGTCGCAGTGAGTGTCATGACTGGAAATTGCTTTGTTCATCCCCCCCTAAGCGCTGTAGACGTTAAATTGAAAGTTTTCCGTGTTACAGTTTATTTGGTACTGATAAGTCAATACGAAATGTTACCATCTGCCAGTGTTTGTCTTCTGGCTATTTTATTCAAATTACTGAAGGAATATAACCGTTTTCACGTGTTTTGTATACATTTTAACAAACACACTCACAATGAAACTGGCATTATGAGCAGCAAATTAACCAGCCCAAAATACATCTACGCTGATCATAACAGAATGTACAGGATGGAAAACAGCCCGAAAAATCTTGAGCCACCAACGCTCCTTTAGCTACCACAAATCTGTTTGATGAGTCGAGTGCACATCTGCATTCTAGGAGATACTAGGTCCCAACATCACAACATACATCAAACGGGTCATTATTATCACCAACATATCAAGCAACAAGTTTGCCAATAAGCAGGGTTATATAGTCAAAATCAGCAGCCATGGATTTTGTCAGTTACAGTGAGTTGAGTTCGTAGTGTTTATAACAAGTTACTTCTGATACTAACAAGTCCAAGCTTGGTGACAAGCACGAAACAGGAGAATCGTCGTATCCAGGGTCTACGTCAAGCATGTTGGATGGTATGTCAACCATACGCCGCTAAAGTATGGAATGTGACATCAACTATTCCGTATTCTGTACTGAAGCAGAAGCACAACTGGTTAGACCTCACGCATCAAAACAGGGAGGAATCATATAGCCTTTGCTGCACGTATTTAACGAGCTGTGCGCGCTAGAGTCAGTCTGCAATCCGCAAACACTTCATCTTACTCAGAAACTGTTTCAACTCAAATTTGTACAGAGGAGAGAGCCAATCACACAAACTCCCATATTTTCCATACTTGTACATATGTAACGACTTTCCAATGAATCCACTGCCGCCATCAAATGTACGGTTTGGTTGTAGAGCGCATCAAATTAGGCGATATTCTGACTTAAAAAAATCAAAACAGATGATTGAAATAAGTTCCGTTAAAAATTAAGATACAGCAAAACCTCTCAGTTAGACCACTTTTTTAAATGCATGATTAAGCTATCCCAAAGCATTCACCTTTTCTCATGACCTTTAGCATCAAGCAGAGTGATTTTTCTTCTTTTTTTTTCAAGAAAATTCACTGTTTTTCCAAGCATTTTAGGTGCACACATTTATGCTTGTATATCAAACTGTCCTTTCGTATGAGGATCAACGACAGCCCGATTCACAGTATCAATGGTTACGACTTTAAGCTGATAATGAATATGATAATGAAGTTGAGTTCATCAAAACTCTCACCTTCTAAAGCATCTGCACTAGTTGGAAATTCAAATGTACTAGAGTGAGATTAAGCATTCAAGCAGAACATTCCAGATTCTGTTTATTCTACTATACTGTACTGTGATTAATTCCCTTCAACTTTGTCTAGTGTTTATGGTTCCTGTTTTCTTTATACTACCTGATTATGTCCCTGAACCATATGACAGTAATCCTTTGAAAACGGCAATCGTGCGTATATATCGACCGGTACCACGTAGTCTTGGCATGTCTGTCTTCTTGCACTCAACGTTTCCTTAAATTTTCGACAACACTTACGTTGTTGATTTTAGAGTTGCGTTCAACAACAAGACCGTTCATGAGAAAAACATAGTATCTGGCGAATTACATGTTACGATTCGATGTATCGGTGATGTATTCATAAATTCTGTTTCACACTTGGTTGACAAATGTGCCTTCACCCACAGATGCTACAACTATTGCTTTCTTGGGCAGGGCATAAAACGTGTCACAAGTCTTCGCGGATCCAATAATCTGATTCTGATTTTTCGCGTTAGCAAACGCTAAACCAATTAGTTTCGTGTAATCTAGACCAAGACAATCCGTAAACGACCGCAAGCGTTTGTTTGGCAATTAAGATCTGAGACGGTTTTAGTCGCTCATAAAGATATACCGATGAAAATCGAATGAAATAGTGTTGTTATACCTTTCACACATCTAAACAGAACTTTCGAATTTTATCAAGGTTTTTCGATACAGTAGAACCTCACTACAATAACTGTCTCCAAACAGTAATGCTTTCACCAGCGATCACCAGTTTGACAACCACAATCGCAACACACTGATCACCACGCGTTACTATACACCAGTAAAATTGCGGCCACTAAGGCAAACAAAAAACTTGCTTCGTTTATTGATCAACAATAAGATTCACGTAAGTGACGAGCTACTGAAACAGAGCTTCTAAGCAAACCTCAACAACCAAAACTGCGGATGTGTAGTCAAGTATAAAAGTACGATTGGTTACCAATGGATCAGCTTGGAACAGTGAGCACCGATTACGCTGCAAACTGGTTGTACTGCGAATACACAGCATAGTAAATTAGAAAAACGATGTGCAACTGCCGACCACAAGAAAGGTATCTTAAATTCAGAAGAAAAATAGACGACTCGTTTCAGTGCGCACGGAAAGTCGGGAAAACTGAGAGCCCACCACACAGAAATCAGTAAAACTTAAATTATGAACACAAGTGGTCGTTGTTGAGAATTAGGTGGTCAACGGAGTACAGGTGTCTGAGAAGCGTGAACGACACTAAAGCCAGGAAAATGCAAATGAAGACAGGAAGCGAAATCTGAGTGGCAAGCTAATGAAGTTAATAAGTGAGACGGTGTCTAATCTACTGTTTCAGATGAGGGTCACTAAGTTGTAGCCTACAATTTTGGAAAGCAACAGTTGTCTTAAGAGATTGCTTAGAACAGTGTATGTCCACGTTCTCCCTGAAAAAGGCACAGATGCATCAGTAAGACTCTATGAAGCAATGGACAGGTCATTTACAAATGAAGGCGGAAGGACATCAGGTGACGGTGTATTTTTTACACGTCTGCTTCCGAAACGAGAGAGGAATTTTAAGGAGGAATTCACAACACTGCAGGTGGAGAAAAGCTGACGTCAGTGACAACGGAGTCGAACTGTTTCGAATACAGAGCTGGGAAAACTGTGTAAATCATAATGGGAGCACAAATACATGGGTGCCGAACGTGATTTTCTCTACCCAGCTTTGACTCCTGGAGACGAAGCACATATTTTGTACTACAACAACTGTTCCGTAAACAGAGGACTCTAGCAGAGTCACGCGGGCATCAGCTAGTGGAACTGCTGGTGACCACACCAAACTGCATTGTCCACATGGTTCCATCGGGTGAACTTGTGTGGTGGAATCCGGTGGCTGGTGATGGTGTGAGACAGAATTTCAGTCTCAACTATAATGTCATGTTTAAAACACTGTGTTCCCGCGAAAGCAAGGAGAAAAAAATTGTACAAATAAGCTCCAATATGGACAGACAAATTTCAGGCGAAAACTTCCCCATACTGGTATGAATGCCGGAAGAATATGCATACTGTGGATGGTTTCTACTGGTCTTCTATGGCTGTGCAGTTTGCATAACGCTGTGGAATGCGCCAGTGACTATTAGAAAGGCGGGCGAAAGAAAAGCAAACGTCTAGGAGAAAGTAGATGATCAGTTTTCCGTACGATATGCAGCTTGGATATATGCGAACGGTTCGGAGAACTACAAACATTTGTTAAATATGCAATCACTAAAAGTAAACTGTCGTTACAACGATTGCAACAAAAAAACGATATTTCTTTCATTCCCTTTCAAATGGTGTGGCATACATCGTTTGTAGCACTCCACAGTGATTAACGTCTTTTCGAGATCCACACGGTAGGGTCACTGAAGAAAAACACGACAGCATCCACGACTAGTCAACCCATGTGAACCCTGTTTTAGACGGTATGCGGTTCTGTTAAGAAGCGCACAGAAAGAGAGAAGAAAATAAGGCATCAGTCACACCGATGTACTTTTCTGGTACACCAACCTTCATTGTAACGGCATTCCACTGTAGAACATCACTTGGCGTAAGGTAAGTGCTATCCGCTTAAACAAACCCATACACGAACAATGATGACAGTCGGGGCCCCGATCACACCAACGGCCTCAAAGCTTTATAGCTCGCGAATCGACAGAGCAAAACTACCTATTCAGTGTAATCGGATTAAATGTAACCAGTAAAAAGCACCAAAGTAAGATAACGCGCAAACCGATGACTAAAATTATCAACCTGAGATTCTTATACGCATTGGAGACCTGAGTTACAGGGGACAACGAATCAACAGAAGGCAATAGGGAAAAAGTAGAGAGCAACAACAGTAGAAATTACATGAATTTTCAGCGTTTATATCACACAGCATTCACCTCCACATGGTATACAACGGCAAATGTGGATTAAACACTATTAGCCTGTCGAAACATGGACAAGAGTAGTAGCGGTCCGAGAATCCTATCTTTCGGCCTCGTGGTTAGTAGACAAACATGGTTACTACTGAAATACTGTATGCTCAAATTGTGCGATATAAACTGTGCCGTATTGCATGAAGAAGAGGTGAACAATATCCATTATAGTAACCGGACGCAAAATGTCAGTAAGCGACAAACCGATGAGCAGACTTAAATAATGAAAACAGATGTATATGGGACGTAATGGCTGAGTTCAGAATCTACGTTCGAAATTGTCATTAAAAACTAATTATCTACCACGTTTCCGCCGTGAGCAACTACCATCCAGCATACTGTCGATTCTCCTTTTTTATGGACTGTCTGTAAAGGACGAACTTGAGAAGCACAACAGTCTCAAGCATGCCATCAAACATTTCACCGTTCAACACACAAAACACTATCACGTACATATGTTTATCATGACCGTTTTCTCGATATTTAAAGAACCTGTGGCCCTGTAGACAGAGTGATGAACACTGCGAAATAGCGACCAAAATAAACATGGCAAACGTTTTATCAGAAAATTTTCTGGTTTCTACACCAGGTAACAAGTGTTGTTATGTGATATACTAAGTCGTATATGGGGTTGACGGTGCGAGATAAGAAACGAGCTTACAATAGTTAAATTAATCACCGCGTCGACAGAGCCGAGGAACACCGAACTCGACAGACAGAGTGAGTGGAGTAGGAATTTACAAATGCACCTCAATATATAACACCTATTAGGATCAAAATCTGGACATCTGCCGTCAATATAGCAGCACATGGCAGCTCGAGCCACGGTGCTATTTCAGTGGACACAAGGACGCGTATATATGCTTAGACACATTTACGCCTAACACAAACGTCCCGCCATCTAAAACACGACAAAAAACGGCCGTGGTAACGCTCATACCGTCCTTCCCTAGAAGACCTTCAAAAGATATAAATTTAGCGTTCGATACACCAGTAAGCAAATCAGAAACGCGCCTGTTCTCGTGCTTAGACGGTAGTAGAACGTCGGTAATAACCTACATACATTTATGGATATTGCATTACGCTTGCGTGTTTCTCAGCAGGACGGCTCGACGTACATATCGAATACGATTCGTGCTCTAAAGTCAAACACATGATGCAATGACCGGGTTGAGTGAGTCATAGGTTCAGCGAGGGGCAGGTTAACTGTGTATCGACCTGACAGATCAAGATTTTTTTTAAACTTTCGTGAAATACACTGAGATGGCAAACATCAGTGAAACTTCGTGCCGAACAGAGTGAATGAGAAAGGAGAACGGTTTTACTTACACACAGTAACAGGGATCTCAGTAGAATAACTTCATAATAAGAACAAATTTGAAACCCAACTGATACCTTGGGAGACTCATGAAGTGCTTTTTTCTGATTCCGTTTGTTCCGTCGTGAATTACGTTTGGTTAAGTCATCTGACACATAATTTCGGGAAGAATTTTCCACACACCTTTGACCGGTTGAAACAATCTCAGGCAGTTTCGACGTCTCATTGTCTGATCTTTCTATACCTGTGGGAAGAACAAATGACATAAGTGTAGTGAACAAAACAACATAAGAAAGCTACTTGCTTAATTCATTATGGTCAAAGAGTGCACCAATCTTGCACAAGTAACCAAAGGAAGGTTAACCAATGCAGCCAGAAAAAAGTCAAATGGTACATGAAAATCAAACGTGTTTGGTGACATTCGTTCATCTTACTTGATGCTCTCGAATCGGAGGATTCGTTGAGTCCAGTTTCCAATTCTGCGGATTGTGCAGCCACGTTGGCAGCCAGCTGTTTTAAACAAGGACCCCATACGTTTTCCTTCTCATGTGACCGCAAGCGTTGAAGTAAATTACGAGGAAATAATTCTGAGGCCAATTTAGTCCCAAGACGAATAAAACCATCGGTCGGTTTCCAATGTGACGGTATCTACAAGGACAGTAGATGTGCCCGTTTGAATAGTAAACGTTCGAAAAAGCTGTATGCATATTGGAAAGCTTGTGGCACCTACGCCCACTGCTCTGTTACAGGTTTTGGAGCATTCAAGAATGACAGATGCATAGTAGATACTAACATTACATATGGACTTTTTAGTAGCAAAAAGAACAGCCGGGAAAACATAGAAGACTAGTGAAGCTGGGGGACACGTAAGTTCACTGGACTCTAGAGTATTGTTCTTGTACGAACAAGGTCAGGCTTGAAAAAGCTAACAATAACTATCCCAGTGAAAAAAGGGCCATGTGGATTAATGAGCTGCACTAAAATCCTGAATGCTGAGTACAGATTAATCCGATGAACTGTGGCCAATATGCGTCTAACAATTGACGAAGTGTGAGGACCTTGTGTGTCCGAAATGAATGCTTTAGGCTGCGCAGTCACACTCTGAACTCAATTTGGCAAATGCGCCTGCATCCTAAGATTCAAACATCTGTCGGTTCCAGTGGTGAAGTTTTCACTGGAATTAAGCAGAAACCTATAATTACAGTAACAATCTACACCAATAAATTACCGTTCTTTGATTAAAGAACGGTGGTTTGCGAGTTCGACTAGTTGCACAATGGGTTAACTTGTCGATAAAAAGAGCAACACTGCTATCGTTGAAAGGTAGATCGCTCCAGACATTCTTCTTCCCAGCACTGGTGACTGTTAGCCGTTGTCCTTAGCTGGCTGTGTCTATCGACTACTCGCGTCGGGTATCCATGTTCCCGCAACGCAGTCATGAACAATCAAAAGTGATCGACAAAACAATCGGATAAACAAATGCGTCTAGCACATGCACAATGTTTTAAGTAATTCTGGTTTGGTTGTCATGGCTGTAAAATCGGTAAAAAGGAACGGATTCTGAAGTGAACTGCTTTGCTTGACGCGTGCATTCCGAGTGTACGCAAAACTTACGCTACCGTTAATCGCTAGATCCATGTTAGTGGTCATAGGTCGTCAGATTAATCTCGACCCAACATGCAAGAGTAGTTTAGAAAAGAGATAGTTGCAAGAAGGCTGGCTTCGAGTGGATTCATATCACTGACGGAAACCATGTGTTCTTATCAGCTGAACTATAAGGTCACACCAACAGTCAAATAAAGTACGGCTGGACTCAGTTGCCCACTCACCTCGTTGTCCCACGGAAACCATCGACTGATTCACAGAGGCAGACTGCTAAACGCAATTTTTCACGTAATTAGTGGTGGAACAAACCAACGCCGCTCTCGAACACAGATATAATTCTTGAGTTGTGCGGGATTATAATGTCTCACACTGACCTGTGTTTTCTGCGTTCTGTCGAGATAACTGGGATCGAACAACATTTTGCGAAGACAGACAGTTGGCTGTAAGCCTTAAGGTACCGTAGACCTAATAGTTTGGGCCAGGCGACATCCATCCCGTTAGATTTTATCCCCAACCAAACTCACTAGCCTAATATGTAGTCCCGGTGATTGGCCTCTGTAATGGCTAATCAACATGCCCAATAATCACGGAATCAGTTCTCAAAGTGACATGTTTTGATGCACTCAAATCCCAAAAACGTCACAAGGCACTCGAGTAGATGACTTCCTCTAGGGCCTTAGGGCGGATGGACATACGTGTATGCCCTCAAACGGTAGAAACAATTATTCATCCTTCAGCTAACCTTGTGATAGGAATGGTCCATACAGAAGGAGGTTAGAATGAGGGCATAAATTTAAATAATTAAATAGCCTGTTTCGGATTGAGGTGAGAAAAAGCACAAATAAACAAACATTCCAGACTTGTACACAGACCGGTCATATGATGCTTAAGACGTAATACCGCCCATTACCACTGATGCATATGAATCAAGCGGATACTACAGAGATCTGTCCATTTTCTACCGACACAGTGTAAATGCCTTCAATTACAATGTGGTTTCTGTACAAGTCAAGTAAACTCGACGGCATTCAATCTGACGCATAACAAGACAGTAACACTGTGATGTACAAAACCTAAGATTTCCAATTAAGTCGCTTTGGTTGGGGAAGATTAACATTCTCCTTTCTGAGTCTGGCCGTTCTGATATAATTCCCAGTCTACGTAAATCTATGACTACAAAAATACTCTGACTGCGAGACATCTTAGTCCAAAAGTAATTAATCAACATCATGTACTTATTGAAATTTAAATATACTTAGACATGGACACAGTAAAAAAAAATACAGAATCGATAGGGCACGGTACGACCAACAACAGCAAGCTAAATGAGAAAATGCACAAAATGTCTGAATCCTTTTTCCTGCTGAAGACTGCTACAGATAACGCTGAAGCAATAGGACTGTACTGAAATAAACTGTTGTGGTGCGCATTCACAAATAAATTAAGTGACTTCTTCAAGAAATACAGAAAAATGGAACAGGAACGTGGATGTTTTGAGAACGGGTCAGACAATCCTCTTTAGACTTACCGTGACTCTACGTCCAGACAGAGTTCGAATACTTCTCTTATGAGGCCCAATCCGACGCCTCGTTAACATCCGCACATCACCAGAGCCCGAGGCGTCGACCATATCCAAAATCTTGGGTTTTCCATCAGAAGTGACCTAAATATAGCAAAAAAAATAATTCACTTTGTTCTCAAATAAGTAAATAGAAAACGTGAAAATCCCACACCTGAATGTTTTCCAAATGATCAACCCAATAAGTCTCGTCTGCGTGACGTTAGGCATGCAGTCGCGGCTAGCACCATCTTGGTAAGTAAACGGTAGCTCATTGAATCGGGCGATTTGCAATATCGACATTTGAAAAATACGACAGACCATCGATACGGAACAACAATCCCGAACTGTCACCGAGAGCTGTGATTACTTTATTTCCTGTTGTCATTGATAACTACAAGGCAGAATGACACGAAACGACTAGTAGCTCAGAAGAACCTGCAACGAACAGGACGGTAATTACTGGTTTGACTCATCCAATGACTACAGGTACGAAAGCACTGATTACAGTCTACTCGAACTTTTCCTTGTTGTGCGTACACAACTCAAAAAGTAACTTCGCATAGCACTAATAGGGTTACCGGTGTTGTGATTAACACGATCACAAACACAGGGGTTGGAGAGTAAATTCCCGTCCAGACAAGGATATGTACTAACAATCACCGAAACTCCAGCCCGCTGTTTCCTTTCGAAGTGGACCAACCGAACGGTCTAGTTGACAGTGCAGGCTGCGAACAGATGTGAGTGGTGTCCGATATGAAGTAGCCCACATTCCCCAACTATTTTAGATAGGAAAATATTTGGCAGCGATCAGTTTCGTGATTAACAAACATTAGATTTAAAGGTGCATCTCCTTCTGTGACAAATTGTTGTAAACCCTCCTGGTTCGTCATTGCTGTCGTAATTCGCTTGGCAGAATTCGGATTCTCGTCCAGGTAATAATTAACGCGAAAATCTCGGTCCCGAAAAGTACCGCAGATGTCCCCGTATTCGCTCTCAAGATAAGCCAAAAGACGCGCGCAAGAAGGCAACTTTGTTCCGCTTCAAAACGGGTGCAACAAAGACAAAGTACTTATATGGTGCGCAGTGGCCATAAGAACATGCCCGAATCATGAAAAGAGAAGGATATTTACTGGAAAAAATAGTTAGGGTCACTAGTGGGCACAGAGAAATAAAAAGTCAAACAGGTAAAAACTAGCCAAGGTTATCACTCGGTCGCTCTGCGCAGGTCCGCTAACTAGGACAAAGTCTATCGTATTTTTCTTTCCCACGGCGGAGGCGCCTTGGGACGGCAACAGGATGGGCGCCCTAATACAAATTTGGGAAGGAAAAAGATATTACCGGAAGAATATTTATGGCGGCCATGAATTTCATTGCACCTCGTTCAGCTGGATTAACATTGCTGTTGCGAGGGCGTTGTAGCGTCGGCTGCTGTATGTCTGACCGGACGGCTGCCTGCCTCTCTCTTGCCAAATCCAAAACAATTTACTGCAACCAATGTACATACAAAAAAATATACAATGACCACATGAAAAACGCTTATTGGGCACTGTGGATGAATAGGTTAGAAATGGCAATTAAATGTCTATCACCATGTCCTCTGTGGATCAGTTACGAAATACGCATTAGAAACTAGGAAGACCACGCAGGTGGACTCGTTTTGTTTGCTGTATACAATTGGAAACTGCGTCCATCTGGAGATCAAAACTAAAACCGTGTTCAGAAGGTGCTCGCGACGAACTTGTGCTTGCCCTGGTAAACAAAACATGTGGTTCGTGATTCTGATCTCTAATGAAATTGCACTTGTTTTCACAGCTGTAACAATCACAGGTGAAAGAAGGGATACAACTAGAGTACCGAAAAAAGATAAGGGAGAACGCAATACTGTGAAATGAAAGTGAAAGTAAACCGGTGGAGCGATTAAAGGCAGGAAACATGGTCAACCACAAAGTGGTTCAGTCCAGACGATTGGTCAATACCTCTCACAGTTGACTGCTCATAGACAATGTCTAGGGCACCCGAAATGTTCTTCAAATTCTTCCTTTCAATATATATGGTTGCGTTTCTTGCATCACAAATACACTGATTACTAAGATTATGGTCATCCCATCTATCGACCCTTATTCGCATTCCACTCTACAACAAAACCGTGTCCACTTTTCAACCTTGAGATAAAGGTTGACCCCAGAGGTGCAACCAATTTGGATGCGCGTACAGAGCTACGATAGTGTGTTAAACAGCTGGGAGGAAAAACCCAAAGGTCGAAGCATTAAACGTCCGAGTGGTATGAGAACCTGTAAACTTTGACCACTGTCGGTCATTCAGTCCGTATGTTGAACTGAACTAGGATAAAACCAATGGCTGCGGTTCAAAAGTGCAAGTTGAACCACTCGAAACACATATCCTCATCGCTTCCAGAAAAACAGCTAAACGAAACCAGTTCCCATTCACACGGTACTCGACGTAGTGCGCGAACCCACCAACGTTTGAAACCATCACAGGAAACCGCAGCTGAATAACCATGACAAGCATATGGTTGTACAAAAGGCGTTTCGCAAATGACAAAATATGCACAACCTGTCAGTTTGGCTCTTCAGACGTTGCGCATAATGTCGTCGTCTCTGTCGGTTGCATTCCGGAATTCCCGTCTACTAAATCTTCCGATCGATCCATGCATCATGCCGACAAATCTAGCTGATCGGTTAATATATCTAAGAGGTGTGCAGTATAAGGAACTGAGTAGACTGCCTTTAACAGCGAGTACAAAACAGAAATTGGAGTACTTACTTTTTCTAACTGTGTTCTTTCAGTTCCAAAACTATTGCCAAGTCCTTGGTGATTAAGGCCGTTCAGACGCACTTTTTTTTTAAAAAAATCGGCATTTAATGAATGAAATTAGACTAAACGTCAAGACTAAACGTCAAGATGGAATCAAAACTATTCACTTCCTCGTAAGGCATAATTAACCAGGATCATTTCACGTGAACACTCGATAATCGGTCAATCAACCGTGGAATTCGTTCACGTGTTTCCTTCTCAGTATACTAAATTAGGCTGTCAAGAAGTTACGCGGGTTATACCAACACTATAGACTATCAGCGCCTCATCATTATCATCAGTAGCAGCACAATGGCCTTAGGCATTCCAAAAGCTACTGTGACATGAACCGCAGCTTACCACAACATTAACGTGGAATATGCTAGAAGAAAACGTTACGAAAGGGTTAAAACCAACAAAAAAGGGTTGAGCGGATGATCCCGAAAAGGTATGATTGTAGGTACGCCATTGTAATCAAACCGGACTGGAACGGTTCCTTGACTGGAGAAAGTTCAGCCAATTAGTGTTCGCGCAAAGGCTACTACAGACGGAATTACAGTCAAACTGGCGCCAACCAATCAAAGACAGCGATCAGCTGCAGCTGAATGCGTATCTGTTTCAAACAACCGAGTTACCCGATGCAAAGTTGTGGAACACCGCAACAACAAACTGGCCAACGAAAACCGGAGGACACCTGTTGCTTAATAACAACCGCAAATGCTGTTGTTGTACAGAAAGATGTTGTTTTTCCAATAAACTTAGATTGCTTAGTGTCGCTTACATTCCTGCTCTGAGTTTCCTTCGACTTGATAGCACAGTACGCGACACGGAGTACATGACTCAACCACCGCAGGCTGTGCAGCATGATTAGTTGACCACTTGGTCGCGCATCGTGAACGTTCCGGAATATATGGCGACGGACGGCGGTACAGCTCACGCAATCATCACAGTTGATGTTGGCTAATTGATGGAGACAAAATGCAAACGTCGTGTTGCCTTACCAACCTGTACCACTGAGTGCCTGTCGAATGTTAACGACGGCGTGAAGGTCTTGACAAATTCAATCGTTGGAAGGTTGCTGAGTTTAGACAGGAGCTGTTGTATACAGATCTCGTACTTCGTTGAATTCTGAAATCACGTTCATATGACCAACCATTCTATCTATCCACTGCTATTTACATTTTATCCTATCTAGTGTGACGCCTCTCCGATTGTAATACTCCTTGTGATTCACTAATTTCATTCATCCAGTCTCTCGTTTGATAGTATAACCCATTAAAAGATGCGTTCCAGAACAATTGTATTAGTGAATGATTGAGCAATTCGAATTACCCACGCGCTTCTCCGAACAACATTGTGAACGACACGCGCACTCATCGCAACTGAAGCGGAGAAATGACGGGCTTTTCATTAATAACCAGGGGCCAGTCATGCCACACACGGTGTCGACACGACTACGCTGTGGCATTTTGTAACTATGGGAACATAAGGTTCTTCATTTATCCATCCTGCCTTTAATGCACTGCCGAACACATGCCTCGCCACAGACGGACAATCGGTGCATTACGTACATAAGACGACGTCACTCTGATGAATAGTTGGCAACACACTGTCTCTCTCAGAAAGAACATACCCAGTTGTCCATTTTCACAGAGATACGTTCATTTCTGATGTTAGTAAGAAAAGAATAGGCGGCTAAAAGGTGTCAAGTAGGTTTGTCCGAAGGGTACCAATGTCTACCGGCGATTTATGACGCATTGTCGTTCGTTGCCCGCTTGAACTAGAACGCATGAAACAAAACATCCGAACACCACGAGGGAGTGGTTTTTTAACCAATAGTTTCCAGATTCTTATACCGATGCAACGGAAAAGGGGAAAACTGTTGTCCGATGAAGCGTTGCAGTAGAATACGGACCATCTAAACTGTAAAATGCATTTCGGTCAGGAATGCGGACAACTAAAATAATATGCCAAATCAAATTTAATGCAGCACATAACATCTCCACTTGTACGACATCGAACACTGATTCGTCCCAAAAGACATGAGAATGCAGCAGTTCGGGCTCCATCAAAACCCGGACCCTAGTGGAACCTGTGCTAAAGGTTCTTGAACCTAAGTACAGTTGATAGAATACTTATGAATAGAGCTCCGTTAAAGTGCATAGAGTAGCGCATTTGCCGTTGCACCTGTGTAGCACATGCCAATCAACACAACATCCGAACCTTCGAATTAAACATTGGAAGCCGCATATAGCAGGCCACATTTGGTATAACCAACGACGTACTTGCCTGCAGTGAATAAAAACTGACCATCAAGTCTAAGTTCAGCAACTACCACATCACATAACAATCGCGAATTTAACAGCAGTACTTTGAAAACCAGGCTGGTTATCTATTGTTGATTCACAAAGTACTCCGTCACAGGAAAAAACAATACAACCAACATCGAAGTGTGCAACTGTTGAACGAAAGTAAGGGTAGGGTCTTGCTGAGGAAAGCTCTGGTATGCAGTCTTTAAGCATTTAGTGGATTTCTGAAACAACATAAGCTCTAACGTCCGACATATTTAGTCAATCTACGAGGAACTGTACAACTTTAATTCCGCCTTGGCATAATGTATGCATTTCGAGGCTATAGAATGTTAAGTCTGATCGTATTTAACGAGCTGCTCGGCCCAGACGTCATTCCATTCATTTTGTTCAAGTTAGTTTCTAAACTTTAACCTATCCTAGTGTGCTTAGTTCTCTCATCGTTTACTTTAACAGTATTCCCATCTTCTTGGAAACTGTCTACTGATTTTCCTATTCCACAGCGAAACAATCCTTTACATACAAATAATTATCGTCCTACATTTGTCACACCAAATTTACCCGGTCATGCAATTCCCTAACGCTAAGCATATGCTACAGCACCTGGAGAGTAACGAAGTAACTAACGACAACCAACATGGTTTTTCGCCTCAACGCCGTAGTCGACTTCGTTACTTACCTTTCCAATGTTTGATCATCTATCACAAACCCTTTCGGGAGCAATTCCGTTAGTCCCTTTCGATGTATTCACGGCGAAAGTTTGCTATGGATTTGATTCGAAATCAATCGTTTAGTCTAGCTCTTTCTTAAATACTACAGGATTAGCAAACGTGCCACATTATGAGAAGCAAAAAGGTAATGTGCAACGCGAAGAAAGAAGAAATGCAGAGGGATAAAGAAGATAAAGTTGCAGCGGTGCACAGAGACTTTCAACACAAGCGTCAGTGACTTCCGTTTTTCGTCATATCAGAAAGCATCCTCAAACAAAAGTGTTCAATGTCATTCGGACCATAGTCAGGGAACCTGGAGTGCCTTATTGAATAAAGCTACAGAATGTGTCTTTATACGCCGAACCCAAGTCATACACTGGCCGCCAGGCTGCCGCTTTCAACATAACCCAGCAAGTTAGTAAGCACCATCTGAGGTTTTTCTATGCGATTTGCGATCCCATCACGTATTCCACCAGCGCTGACACAGCTCCCAAGGTTTATGAATTTCTCAACTACCTCCAACGGTTCATCATGGTGAAAGAAGGCGCAGAGCCTTGACAATCTTGCAACAGCACCTTGCATGTAGGAACTGCAAATATAAACTGAGGTCTCTAATCTGCATAAGATGTTCCGGGCTCCCTGTTAACCCTCACAGATTAAGGCGAAGTCGCCTGCATCCTCTGCCTCTAAAAGCCGAGTTCCTGGGAGCAATTCCGCGCCATTGTATTCATAGTTTAACAGGACACTTTCCGCGATGTTGAATAGGAAGGGGGAGGTTCTAAAACATTGTCGCACCCACTTGAAATGCTAAAGGTCGGCAATACACTACCATAAGCCTTAACCCAGCTCGATTTTTGACAATAAATTGCTTTCAGGATGTTCACATACTTTCCAGGCACACCCTTCCTCGAAAGACAATCTCAAAATACGACTCTCTCGACTGAATCGAAAGCCACTATGATGTCCAAAAAGGCAACAATTGTTGGTCGTCTATATGAATGGCGGAGTTCGAGCATCCAGCAAAGTGTGAAGATGTGATCAAGACAGATACAATCATGGCAAAACCCAGCTTGCTTCTCACGGATGTGTTTCACGCACGTTTCTCTCTCAGTCTACGAGGTACAATAGCTTCCAGGAGTTTGGACGTAACAGGAATGAGGCTAGTCTCTCAGTGATTTGTATACGAAATGCGTAAATCATTTTTGACAATGGAGACAATGTTAACTAAACCCCAGTCAACTGGAACAAATTTACAACATATGGAGGAGAACAATCAACTCTTTGACACAGGCTGGATCTGTCTACAAATGAATGTCGCTGACCCTCAGGGTTCTGTTCTTCCGTCAGCTCCGTTTTTTCTTGTTTATCAATATTTCCACTTCTATCTGTTCCTTACACGTTTTTGCAGACGATGTGACACTCCGTTGCTCCACTACCCATTTCAACCAGCGTTCAATGAATCAACAACCACAGTTAACTCGTGCATCGACTAACAACGCCGTGAAGGGTAACTTGCAAAGAACTTCCCCGACCCATACTGCTACCTTGACGATGTGGTCGGGCTTGTGTACTGTTTTGATCCGGTGGGCTATGCTGACTAGGACTCCGGTCCTTCCAGGTACAACCTTGTCAGACAGGCCAAAGGGGAGCAGTCAGACGAAAAG
>LUCH01000822.1:142700-161304 GCA_013368495.1 Paragonimus heterotremus | reverse complement strand
TATATATATATATATATATATCGTAGACGATGTAGACGAGTCGGTCAAGACTTTCGATCGCTTCACCTTCCTTGGTAGTGTCACCTCATCAACCTGTAATGTTGCTGTTGAAGTGTGCGTGAGGATGACGAAAACACGCAATGCATTCGTTAATCTACATTACTTGTGGTGTCGCACTTATGCACATTTGTCAGTTAGCTACTTGCGTAACTGATGCGTAAGCGCGCTCAGTTTTGCTTCCTGGATCAGGCTCCTGGCCAACTTTCGCTGAAGATACGCATACGTTCTCGGTACTCGATCATGGTTGTCTTCTCCAGTTGGTGTGTATTGACTGAACTGACCATGTGAGCAGCGCGACAGTCCATTGACGTATATTTGAGAAGTTCCTAAGTTCGCTACCGATATCTAATTCAGTGAAAATACTGTCTACTCCGATTTGAGTGACTTACTTGCTGACTTAACGTCTTATGTACCGTGCATTGTTCATTTTGCCACCAAACGATGTCACAGTCACGGACTATGAAATCCTTGACCGTCACGCTATGTAAGATTAGTGTGCACCATTTGCCAGTTTGGTGATTTTGCGCCCAGCCATTCCACTGGTTAGGAACGCCCTCTGTCATAGTAACATGTGACAGTCAGCGGCGTGTCTTTGTCCCTAAGGTTGCTGACTCTTTCTTCATGTATTTTCATCACTTATGCTGACGTTTATTCCTATATTCGCACCTTTTTCTTTAATAATCTGCTACTTCGTGGGTCGTTGTGAGTACCAGTGTTAGCCAAATCATCTTACCCACGTGTCCGGCTAACAGTTAGAAGTGTGATGATACTGTGCTGTCTAACAAAATCTGTGCTTTTTGGAAAGTTTCAAATATCAATACTTTATCGTTTGCATAGCTCAGCTGGATCACAGTTTCAACGAGTAGAACGTAAACGCCTAAACCTTGTGGATGTCGCAGACGATTCTCTTGCGGTTTGATTGCGCACATAGCCTAAACGACTCCAAAACTGCAGATGGCCACACCGAATCAAATGTGCATTTATTGTTGGGCTATATGGCAATCATTCCAAAATTTACCGGTGTAAATATGTGGTCTACTTCGCTGGTGACACCCTTTCACGTTTTCCCGTATTATTTCTCCAGCTGTAGGGCTTCAACGCAGTGTGACGAATTTGATGTTTCTGACCCAATTTTTGCGAAACACGCTACTGACGAGGTTCATGATGAAAGTCGATTTTTCGAGAATCGTGAACACTCAGAAGTGTCATGTGATATGGTCAAGATAGCTTATAAGAATTGAATGCACCTAATACTGCTTTTATGAAATGCGAGATCAAATTTAAGCCTGTTTGACGTAGCTGAGTAGCGGACGTCAGTGTCACGATAAAGAAAATGAAGAAACGCTGAGTGATGACAAACTACGGTTTATTGGGAATCAGTTTCCTCTTTGAAACGGATTAACAACACTGATGCCATTAAATACTTGTTGACTGTGTCTGGTTGAATCATCAGAGTGGCTTTAGCTTCCTGTTATTGGATATCCTGAGTATCAAAATTTGAGTTATTGTAGTTCGGATTTCATTATGAAATCTGTTTATATTATGAAAATGTGGTGGGAGTCGCCTGCTCTACTTCGTATTTAAGCTTCACTTTTTTAAAATTGCAGATGCGAAATACCTAAGCCTCGTCCGTCATGACGTATTTCACTATTTTATCCTTCACCCGGTCGCGGATACGGCAGATATTTCGGCGTTTCCCATTTCTGTTCCCTCTCTTACTCATCCTTACAGTGACTGTTGTGATTTATGTGTTAGCGATTTCAATCACCAGCTTCACGTACCTCAACACGAACTATGCCGCTTCTCGGATTCGCGATGAAGAGGAGCTACGTTTGGCGCAAGCTCTGACACGAATCTATGCATGGAAGCAACGAGGTCAATTCTATCCTTTTCAATATGGTCTATCAGAAGGAGGCAGACTTCCGTACACTCATCTGAACTTCAAACCGGGGCTTACTTTTGCCATATTGGCACCTAATCGCAGATTGCATGACATAGACGCCTATGAACCCTCATATTTGACAGAATCTTTGGTTCAACTCCTTTCTGCAATCGACTATGATTTGTCAACTTACGGAAGACGGTTTTCATTTGTCAACATTACCATATGCCCCACGACCGATGACGTTGCCAGTTTTGCTGAATTACGTGAAATAAGCCCATTACTCCACAAAGATTCAATCAAACCACGTTTAAAACCTATGGATACGTTGTCTATCGGCTGCAGAACTGTGCTGGACACGGCTAGTTGCTTAACACAGTCATCTACCTCGTTGTCGGATTCAGATTATGTCATTCTTCTGGAGGATGATATGATGGCTAAAAAGCAAATGCTTGACCAACTATGGAGAATCCTTTTGTATTTTACATCTTCAGCTTCAAGCAAACAAACAGACGATGTAGCCGATCAGGATAGGCGAGTTCTAGGATTGGTACAATTGCACACTCCTCGATCCATTTTGCGGTACACGCCACATGAATCTGCCAGTTTAGTAGAGTTATTTTCTCTCAGTTCCTTGTTAACTTTTATCTTGTTTTTCTTCTGTCTTCGTAGCTGGTATAGACCTTTTTTCTGTGTGTATAATCTTCTTTTTGTCAGTTGCACCTTTCTGCTTTGTACTTTTATAATCAGCCTGGTTGGCCGAGGTAATTGGCTGATCTATCTACATCGAGCATTCCACCATCAATCTGTGACTATTTCAGCCTATCCATCGGCTCCTTCGACCGGTGCATCAGCACTCCTCACCGCCAAACAGGCGAGAGCCGTCGGTGATTTTCTGAACACTTTTTCATGCAAAGAGCTGGATGTGCGCCAGTCGGTATCCAAAGCTCACTTGATACACCATTATATGTCCACTCACAATGTGCCTATTTGGAGGACGATGCCAAATCTTGTTGAGCATCGTGGACTTTATTCTATGTATCAGATGGACGTGAATCCACACGTTATTGAGTAATTGAACATTAATTTGGAAATCATAATAGAATTTGATTTTTTTTATATATCACTGTTCTATCAAATTTGTGTAGTACAATATTCCCTTTGATTATCAGCACTTCTTTCCTGGGTTTGTGGTTCGGGTGGATGACAGCCACAGTGGAGGCAGGTTGACGCATACGTTCGTCACCTCAGTGGCGCTTAGAGTATCCGTATTCTTTCTCACTGGCCCACACTTTCCAATCGGCTTGGGGTTTGTGACTAAGCAGGCGATTACGTCATTGTGCCTTCCTTATGGAGGTAAGCCAAGTATTCGTTGTGAGGAGGGCGTGGTTGTAATTTTAAACGGTCAATCGTTTCGAAAGTTAAAACATTCATTGTATTCCATGGTGTCTTATATTAACGGCGTCAGTGTGTGAGGGATCACTGTATTTCATAACTAGGGTAATCTTTATTCTCTCGGACGACATCTACTTATGTGTCCATTCTAGATATTGGCTTGGATTCTAGCTCTACTTCATTCGGGTATACTTACTCAAAATTAAAAAAATTCGTTTTAAGTGTTCGAAACATTCATAAGTTTGCAATTACTGCTCCAATCCTAATCTAAAAACCGGCAGTTCGGGCTTCATTTAATCATAATCGACGACGGTACCCACTGGTTTACATTGATGCTTAACCATTCTAAAGAACACAGATGTCAGATTGATGCTAAAAAGAAAGGGGAGGTACAGGACTCATTCCCTGAAGCTGTTATGCCCGAAGTCAAGCAGTCGCATTTACGGTACTTTCGTCCTGTAAACGGTCAACCTGGTCACAAATGAGCGTTAGTGGGTGTTTGCAAGACAGCTTCCCCACGGTTTTTTCTAATCTACTTTTGCTAGCAGTCGTTGGTTCGTGGACAACTTTGTCATACAACAATGTCACACACGCCACGGAAGTAGGCTGGCGGATAAATCCTCTAGTTTTATCGACCATTATTGGGTGAGTCAGGATGACTTCAACTCGAGAGAGGAACACGACCTTCCGTTTCCAACTTGTTAGAGAATGTTTTCATTTTCTTTGTGAAACCCATCGACTACACATGTCGCGTCCTATACAGTGAGCTGCTGCCCCAGCAATCAGTGTACGGCATTACAGGTGATGTGTTAACGTTCGTAATAACGGTCCGTAAATCACGACTGTTCGAATGAATTAGCATGCTTGACTGTCTCAGCCAAAACCCCATTCCACCAGTGCTTATTCGATGATGCTGTTTGATGCGTGCGTCTCGGAGCAACCGTAGATGGTCGAATATTTTTGTGCGCTTTGTATCCTCCACCTTCATTGACCATGTTTCACAGCCGTACAGTAAGACTGGTATACTCGTAATCTTATGAATGTCGCCCTTAAGTTTAGTTATCTTTTAGTCGAAATATTCTTTGGTTTGTAGAATGCCATCCTTATCTTGTAAAGACGAGTTCTGGTTTTGTTCCGCTGGGTACATCTTCTTTCATGTACAAACTAATCAACAACCTGCAGTCATCCATTTTCCGGGTTGGGGATAACATCATCGTAGTCATGAAGCAACACCTGTGGGGCTGTAGAAAATCCTACAGGATGAAGCGGGACAGAGAATATTATCAAGAAAGTTGTCGAACCACAGTACCTTGTCTGCATAGCTCAAGTCTATCACTTTTTTACTGGACTGAGTCCTGTGGGCGCCGAACGCAGTCTTGCATGGTCTCATGTGCCGAAATTAGACAAAAATGGGATAAACAGACAACACTAATGTATACTGCCTTTGGGATAGAAGTCACTTAGATGCAAGAGTATGCCCGTGCAATCAATCATGACATATCGTACGGTCAAGAAGTCGAGCATTACATGCGCAGAACAAATCATACATTTTCTTTTGAGACAGCACAAACGGTCGGCCCGTGACACGACGTTTCTGATAGTCAACAACTTTGGGTGTTCGTCATGCGTGCTCTTAATTTTCACAGGAACCTCATCTTTGTTTTGGTTTTCCAGGAGAGCCTCATAACAGTGCATGGATGTGTTTCATCGTGGTAATTTGAACTATGCCAAAATGCGCGAGAATGTTAAGGCAAAGGCGTTATGTTGAAGTTTGGGGGAACAATTTATTTTGAATTAACTGAATGCATCGTTTCATGGTATTACACCAAGGTGATATACAATGAACTCCGGTTATAACAAAGTGGTGTTTGCTCGAAAAGTTGTTTGCTGTGTCCCATGTTTACAATTTGAAGAGCTGCGTTGAAAATACGTCATTTTGTCTTGGTTTCAGCCTTCATGAATCAGTCCATTGATTTTGTCTACTTATTTGCTAATCACCCAGTTGGTAAGATACAAACCCTTGAATGAATTCATGACGATCCGCAAAAGTCTTACTCAATAACTGCAAACTCAGTTACGCGTTTTTCAAGAAGCGGTTTGAATCGGGTGCCAGTGGGAAAATAATTAGCGTTTATCGTTTGACGTTTTGGTTCCAACAAACCGATTTGAATACTCGTTGTGACCGTGTCCAAATCATTCAGTTTATGATGCGCATCTAAGTGACCACCATGAAACTAAAGAGGTAGGCGTAAAGTGTGGCCAGCGCCTCACAGTTCTTCTGGATCCATTTCACGGACAGAGCCTTCTATCTCTTGGTTCAGTTCACAAATTCCGTGAACTCTTTCTTCCTGTGTTAGAATTACGACGGTTTCATTGTCAAAGGCTCAAGACCTGTCTCTGATGTCTGGTCCAAGCGTGGTCGCGTTCGACGGAAGAGGCGTATCCGAAATGCGTCACTTGTTCATACTGTTTCCAGTTCATTTCAGTTTAATTTCTAGAATGGAATAACTTCAACCAGGAGTTGGTCATTTTAATACACCAGTGAGTTTCTGTGGGTCCTCTACGTTGCGACGATGAGAGAGAAACATTATTCCCTTCCATGCGTGATCATAGGATTACCAACTAGCCATCAAAAGATGACACGTTTATAGCTACCTCCGATGTGCAGTTCATACCTTCCGTTGAAGAAACGTGGACCAAAAGCAGAATGAACAACGTTTTGAAACGTTATGATTAACCTTGCAACTCAACTAGTTGTAGAAGTAAAAGGCGAAAATACTCCTAACGGAGTATATAGTCCGAAACTTGAGTAAACCACATTTATTAGAAGGATAATACGAAGGAAGAAACTGATGCAAACGAACGTCCCACAACTAGTTAAAGGAAAGAGATGACCACCACTCTTCGAACCTGTTCTTGAATTGTACCACACACAATGTGCTGATATCACATCCTGTGGAAACATGTTGCAATTGTTGGTTACACGATATGGGATTTCGCTCCAGCCGATGTAACAATTCGCGTCCTGTCTGATTTGACCTAGCACGCATTATGGTACCAATTTGCATGTGATTTGAACGAAGGTTACGGGTCAACTCCAGTGATCCCTCTAAGGATTTTGAATATTTCTGTGAGACCCGCCCTAATCTTTTGTGCGCAGGTGAAAAATGAGCAAGCTTTCTCGATACATCTGCATGTAGGTCGCCTCTGAACCCCCTCCATCACCCTCGTAGAACATCTTCGGACCTTTCCATGTGCACTAGAATTCTTTATTTGGGCTCCTGACCTGTACACACTATTTCAAGTTCGATCCTACGTATGTTTTATAAAGCGGTAATGATATCTCTGCCTTCTGTGAAACAACCATCTTCCGCATTGTGTTCATTTTGACCACCCCTTGGCGCTGCTTTTATGATCGTCTGTAATCCACTCTATCCAACTTTTTCTTTCTTACCTTTGTAAATCTCCCTGAATTTCCAACGAGCAGCTGACTAAATTTTGTATATTTTCGATGGGAGCCGCTACCTGTCTGACCTTTTTAACAGTGTCCAGGCCTCCATATACATGGACGTACTATAAGGACTTCTCGCAACTTATCCGTCATCAACAAAGTTGTAACAATGACATTTCAGGATCTTGATGAGATTATTGATGAACGACAAAAGCAGCGGTGGTCCCAGTACCAGTTCCTGAGACAAAACCCTTACTACCTCTGAGTGACAGGCCCGATTCCTCAAGAAATAACGTAGCCATCCGCACAGCATTGAGGGAGAACTAAATAGGTCCAGTTTGAGGAGTACTAGGCAGCAATTTTCTGAGCTGAACGTTTTCTTGAAATATAACGAACAGACCTTGACTCGTTCATCCATAACAGACCAGGCTCGTAAGCCAGGGCTTAACTCTCACCAATTCATGTTGGTCTCCAGATAAAATGTGGTTCCCAACAAAGTGCTTTACAATCCTGTTCTTTGTTTTCCTTTCTAATAGGTTCAGGCTAGCTGAGGTTACAGTTATCGGTCGATAGATTCCCATCTCACAGCTCTTCCTCCTGTTTGTGGTTACACCTTTGGCTTTCCGACAATTATCTGGCTCAGGAAACATCTGGAGAGGGAGATTTAAGCACTGGGCGAGGCTCATGCAGATACTGTCCAATCCCACCGTCTTGTTCACATACTTCGTGTTTAATCTATCCCCTTGTCTCTCCATTACAGTCTTTTCATTACAGGCCTCCTACAGTCGCCATGCTGGACTCTGTTACTCTCTCCGGAGTCCGAGGTATACATCACCACAAAAAGCTGAAGAACTTCCACAGTGTTAGTGGTGACTCAACAGTAATACTCTCGGCACATGCACATCTGTTCATTCTTCATTTTATAACTTTCGCCTGAAAATAGCCGCTGGTAGCTTTGTTTTATCTAACTTACGATTGTATCATATTCAGGCTAAATTTGGCACTGAATCCCTTCTGTATTTTAGGACAATGCTTTTTAACCGTATTGCATGGACTAAACCTGGTATACCGTCCTGTGTGTTTATGTAGAGCCCCAACTTTGATTTTGTATTGTTGTGCTTCTTCCATCACTGAACCATTCTCTTTGTACTAATAATTCATGCGTTTCAGTCACTTACTGTTGTAACTGGATCTACCACCTACGAGCGCGTTAACGGAAAGAAATAACGGTCAACGAAACGGCGGATAACGGTAATGAACGACGAAATGCGAAGTATACGCAGTCGGTTACTCTCTTCCCAGCCAACCCATCCACCCGAGACTACCGCATGAACACAGGGAAAAGACTGGTCTTCGAACAGAGCTTCTTTGTGTCACTCAACTTGAAGACCATGTGGTCACAAACCCGTTCGCGTTTATAGGGTTTGTGCCTAGCAACAAGCAAGGTTAGACAATGGACCAGATGAAAGTCTAGACAGCACGGTCTAGGCGTGTAGTCGGGATGACAACAACAGTTATCACGAGGGCTGAGGTCGTTCGTGAAGACCGGAGCAGTGCACGACCATGGCAAAAGTCATCATCATAGACAACAATACATCAGTGGTTCACACTGATGCTTAACTACCACACAACCATGAAGAAGAATAAAAAGCAAACCCTGTATAGGAAGAGAGAAGAAAATAAAGGGAAAGGGGAGGGGACCTAGTCACTAAAAATAGCTCCGTCTACATTCAAACGTGCAACATCAAGGCGCCTACACCTTACAAACAAACAACCCAGCTGTAAATGAAAGTAAGGCGTCATCAGCAAGACAGCTTCCTCACGGCTTTCACTGCCCCGCGTCATTAATTGCACTCACTTCACAGACAACTCGGCCAAATGACGACAACACTCAAGCCACTGAGTTCGGTTGA
Source organism: Paragonimus heterotremus (assembly GCA_013368495.1). Lineage (NCBI taxonomy): Eukaryota > Metazoa > Platyhelminthes > Trematoda > Plagiorchiida > Troglotrematidae > Paragonimus > Paragonimus heterotremus. The sequence goes on along the minus strand of LUCH01000822.1, from coordinate 152,603 downwards.
CTGCCATCTCACCTAACGTTTCAAGCCACCGACTCTGTGGGTCGCGAGGGCTCCAGCCCGGGAGACGAACCCGATCTACAGTGCCCAACCTCTTCGCGAACGATTTCATTTGCCTACACCAGGACATCATCTGTCCACCTCGCACCTTAAGCCAATCGGTGGAAACGTCGGCAAACAGTGCTCGGTGTGGCAAGCGATTAGCTGGCATCCTTAGTACATGACCTAACCATCTAAGTCTGTGCGAATGTAGTGACTGAACAAAAGAACTCGTTTGCTAAACAGTGCCAAATACCCGCTTCCTAACCTCCCCGTTGCTTACTCGTTGGTGCCACCGGATACGAGCAATTGAACGCAGACATCGGTGGTTAAACACCTGAAGACGGTTCACGTCTTCTACCCTGAGCGCCCATGTTTCGCTGCCGTAAAGTAATACAGCCCTTACTGTTGTCTGATATATGCGATCCTTAAGCTTCAAAGAGATACCTCTCTGTCGCCATAAGTGCCTCAGATTTGTAAACATCCCCGTAACCTTAGAAATACGCACCTCTATTTCATTCCTTACACTTCTGCCATCGCCGCCGCCGCTGATGCAGCTTCCCAGATATACAAACCGGTCAACAACTTCCATGACTTCATTGTCTAACATTAAATCTACGTAATTACAGCAATCTTGTGGAAGTACTTTTGCATTTGGAGGCTGCAAAGCGCATTCCGAAGTACTTAGCAGAACGCGAAGTTGCGTTCAGCGTTGCTTGTGCCGCTTGAAAGTTGTCAAACAGAAACACCTTGTCGTCAGCATAATCAAGATCAGTCAGTCCTTCACCAGGTAGGAGGTCCACACCGGCATCATTCGAGTATCGCAGACAATCCTCAATTGTTTCGTCCATGACGAAATCAAACAAAAATGACGAAAGGGGACAGCCTTGACGTACGCCGCTCCTGGTGCTGAAACTATCAGACAACTCACCGTAAACCCTAACCTGAGCTGAAGTATGGGAGTAAAGCGCCGACAGTATGTTCACATACTTGGTCGGAACACCCCTGCGTTTAAGCGACTGTAAAAGTGTAGATCGATCCACCGGATCGAACGCACCTTTATAGTTGTGAAATATGGCAATTGTTGGCCGGCGGTATACATGACGCTGCTCCAAAATTTGACGAAAGGTAAAAGTATGATCTATACATCCCCGGCCAGGACGAAACCCTGCCTGTTCTTCTCTGATGTTTAACTCCCGAGCTGCAGTGAGTCGACGAAGTATAATGGAGGCGAGAACCCTAGAAATGACTGGGGTCAAGCTAATTCCCCCATGGTTTCCACAAGAGCTCCTGATAACCTTTTTGAATATAGGGACTATTATCGCGTGATTCCAGCAGGGAGGGATGGTCTCCGTCGTCCACACAAGCTGAAACAGCTGAGTCCTGGCTTCGACTAACACCTCTCTACCTTCTTTAAAAAGTACTGGCACTAGATCATCTGGACCAGCGGCCTTATTACGATTGGGAGCCGAGATGCAATTGCGAACCTCAGTCTCAGTGGGTGGTTCTAAATCTACCGACATGGCAAAAGTGAAGGTCACTTATAAGTGAACTTTGCTAATCTTCTTGTCATACAATATTTTCGGGGGACTGACGACTTCCCCGACACTAACAAAAAGATGTCCTTAATTTTGGTTCAAGTTTTGCTGATATTGGCACGATGATAATCCAACCAGCTCCACTGTCTTATTTGAGACCGTGGGCGTTAAGTGTTCGTGTTCCTAAATTTTCTACTACTTTTTGCGTAGACACAACCAAAACACAGTCTTACGACCCTATAGTCACTGATGCTTTAGGGCGTTTCAGACGTCGAGTCCAGGGGTAACACTTGAAAGAGTCTGAAATTGACCGGAAGCGTTCAAATCTATCTTTGCAAATTATATATGAATATAGGCTTTCTGTCCTATCGCTTTCCTCTGGTTGACTTCCTCCAACGTAACATGTGAAACCGCCGGCAGTGTTGTTACAGTAGGAAATGTTTTTCTGTTTTATACTATCGATAAAACCTAACTACAACGCAAACGTTAATGGCCGAGATTGTCTGCTGTTAAGTGTTTACAGATGTCTTACAGTTATCTCTTTAGACAGAACGCCGTTAGCAAGTGTTTGTTTACGTACTTGTGCGGCTTTGCAAAGTTTTCTGCGCTAGGCGGACTGTGTCACTTTGATTAACCCAACTATTTCGCATACAAACTCCGGTGTTGTCGTCAAAAGCGTGTTTTATGCAACTATCTTGTATCTTTCTTATTCCGGTTGATTTAAAGTTTGTATTGGACAGCCTTTAATCTCGAAAGATTTGTGAAGATTGTTTTGGGACAAACTGTCGCAGCGTTTGTGCATGTTAAATGACAGTCCAACCAAAACTGTCACGCCCTATTTGAAACCATTTCCTCGCTTTGAATTCTTCTCCGCTTGCGCACGATATGTCATTATGTATCCACTAAACAGTGAGAAAAGAATCGTACCCAATATTTCCTGTTTCCAGTAAACCACTGACATTGCCGTGTGCCCACGGAACAACCAAGTAGTCATTTCGAGGATTTCAGCGAATATTCGGATTTAGCATGTGCGTATTTGATGATATGATCATCCGGGTTTACTTTCTTATGTATCAGACTAACTATAGTGGGATATTCTTCTGCTTACATAGGGTCGTACATAGATGTATCAATAGTCTTCAATTGATCTAACGCCCAAGTCGATCATTTAAAATTAGCGAACGGTTATTTTGAAGTGTTTGGAAAAAGCTAATACTAGAACACAAGATGCATTGGACAAAGTCATTTTGCTTGTTTCTCACTAATTAGTATAGTTAAAAGAATACAAGCTAATTGTAATCTTAAGGAACACTGAAGCAGTATTATTCAACAGTACAAATTTCTATCAGTAAGATAAGTCGTTCCCGGACCCCGTAATATGATGTGCGACGATTCTCTTAAGTGTAGCCTAATGCAATTCGGTTGGTCATGTTTATCTGCGGTCTTCGTTGACCATTCGGCCTCTTGTTATAAACATAAGGGAATATGGCGGCTAATCGGATTCACCAGTGTGATGAACTAACTGCGGTGGTTTGTGATCCCTGAGTTAGATATTGGAAAATAGTCAAAGTATAGACGTCGAGATTGTGTACCTCCTCCTGCACAACACATGCACATATCATGAACAAAGACTTCGCCTTATCAATCTTAACTACGGACCAGAAATACGAAAACCGCAGAGTCGTACTCTGATGAGTGATTTAGCGAGTTGATTGCTAAATTCGGTAGCAGCTTAAGATATTTTAAAAATGATGGTCCGTGTACCATATGTCTTGGAACTTTGTCCCGGTGACAAATTCCAGACTCCAAACCAAAAAACTAACCGAACGGCCACTTCCTCTTATCGAGTCAGATGAGCGAATGGGCAAAACTGCTGAAACCACTGCCAGACTAGTTAGGTTGGGGGTTTACCCGCACCAACAACGAAGTCTCTCGGCGCCATCGACCCAGTGTTTTGGCCAACACGGTCAACCATCGGTAACGCTTGACTGGTCACACACGTCTCTGTATTCGTTGGAAAGACAATGCTGGACTGGGAGCCGACATGTGCTGGTAAGTGCAAATAGACAAAGTAGAAATACAATATTCCTCTAACGGATTGTGTCATCACGATAGTAACACGATTGATAACAGAAAGCTGCATTCATGAACCAAACAGATTTACAAATCACCAAATGGCTTATCAAAACCCAACAACTTTTCCACAAAATCTGAAGTACGTCATGCTGTGTGTTTAGGTTTATCGTGCTATTTTTTTTGACCCTGTCGAGATATATTGTAGCCATGCTGTGAAAACAACAAGCGTCGCTTGGTGCCTCTCAGTTTTGTGGCCGCGCTACTGAACAGTATTATTCCACTTCTTGTCAACGTCTTATTTCACCATTTTATCCATGATGTAGGCAACATTGTTGCATCATCGATATCGACGTGGACAGCTAGCTCGAAAATGTTCAGATTGAGATGCTTTGTCCTCTGGAAACCTGGTTCGTCTTGAAAATGATATATCCGGGATGCAAACTACTCTTGGTTTAGGTCGACAAAAAATTTGCATCTTACGGGTTCTAGTCATGTGATTACGAACTGGGCTGACATGTTGCTACGTATAAGTACTGATCAAACTTGGTGGGATGGGGTAAGAGGTGTAACGCATTGTTTACAAATATCGTGTTCATCCGTAAGCTGATTCCTCTTGGACTGCACAGATTGTAAGTGTAGATGCTTCTGATGGCGGCTCAGAATGGATACATTCATTTCACCGAAGGCAAGTCTGACTTATGATCTCTAGGCTGACTAATTTAATCTGTTTTTTTTGTGTCTATCTGACTCTGATCACGTTGAGTCATGCCAGATCACACAATTCTCCGTTCAGTTTGCAGAACAGCAGCTGCACACAGTTTAATCTTGACGAATTTATCATGCTAGAACCAAGTCGCATTGCTGGAACACAGGTAAGGCTTGGCATGCATATTTTGTATTTCCACCTTGGTTCCATTTTATAGTCTTAATAACCAGAAGTGGAATCAGTCCACATGTTGAGTGAAGTTGGTTACCATACAGAAAACACGTTATGTTCCTATCATTTTGTATTACTTCTTTTGCCGCAGACTGTGCACAGAGAAGACATAAATTACATGGTAGTCATTATACTTTACTATTCAGTTCACCGGAGGTATACCGTGGACATCCAAACCCGAAATCTTAGATGCTGAACAGAAAGACAAAATGGTGATACATTCAGAATTTCGACCACCAGTAGTTTTATTGCCACAGCGAATGCACAATACCCACAAAACAGCTCTATCTTCTGTTTGTCTGTCCAGCTTAGGTGCAGTAACAAATAGCGATAAACTGTAAGAAACCTCAATAACAGTATTGCTACAGTTAATCTTAACTGTTGGATTTATAACAAGTTTGTAACGGTCCATTGTGGTGTGCGAATTTAATGGTTTAAATTAATTACAATCAGTCTCAGTCGTTCATTTGTTCCCAATCTGGTCAGCAAACTCTGTACTTTAATCGTCTCACTCAAGCACGCATCTTGCAATCAAGGCTTTAGGCAACGTGGACCAATATTTGCGGGCTTTACGAGCTGAAGCGTGGTCTGACACTCCCGGTCAGACTGCATACTGTCCCCGCTGAGGAATTCTAAATTTCACTCATGTGACTGACAGCGAGAACTTTTTTGTCAGCACTGTGATCATCCGTGTCACACACACGCACGTACGTCTTCACTGAGTGGTGCTCATGCGCGTCAGTCAAAAAGCAGGTAATGCCCCGACATACAAGTAACTAAGCTAGCAAGTGCGTGACACAATTATCAATGCTTCGCTTCGGAAGGCAACAGATTAAAGTCAACGGACGCAAGAACGTGAACTACATCACAGCCCCACGGTCCCACATCGCATCAACGCGACCTTGCCCCTTGAAAGGCTCCGACCTACCCACAGTGTCTGCATCTGGGTTGTTAACAGTATTTTTATTAACTCGGATATTATTCTTCACTGAACCTGTCCACTACTTTCGTCTGTTTTCTGTTGTTTCTACGATTATGCCTAGTCCAGTTGTACGCATCGATTTTCGTTTGGTCGTAGTCATATGTGGCTATGCAGTTCCCTACCTAACAAGTTTATTGAGATAGTTCAACTGTCTGGGATCAAAACTGTTCACGAGGAATAAGTAATCTCTATTCAATTTTGTCACAATTTCCGGACACTGGTGCAAACGAAAACGGAATCACATATGCCGTCCGCGCTTTCGCCATCCATCTGGATAACTCATCAGCATGTATCATTGCTGATGAGTTGAGACAACATCGGTAGGTGAAGTTACTGGCAATCCTAAGTGACATGCCTGCAACAATAAAGCTAGAGACATTGTCAACACACTCTCGTGAAGGCACTTTACGCTTTAAAGCTGAAAATCGCGTATCTTACAGACCAGTCACATCACACAGCCAGTTTAACATGAACTGCATATTGTCTACAAAAGAACAACGTCTAACAGTGTTATCCATTTTCTTAGTATCTGCCGCGTGACTATCTGGCAAAAAATTCACTTAGATTCTGGAAACCTCTGAGTACTCGTATCCAAAGTATTATCTGTCAAGTAGCTGATTGGGAAGTGAGAATCGGGCACCATTCTACGACACTGCTGACGGCAGAGAACTTCTAGGTAGCTGCTCATAAATGTACACACAATATTCACCCTGCACACACAATGATTAAAACAAACTGGCATACTCTATCGTAACTTTATGAGAACCAAATTGGGGTGAACCCTAGAGAACATTTCGAACAATGGAATCAAACACATCTATTAAGCCCAAAAATACCTCGACCGTCAGCCGATAACAGGAGTGCTGATGATCTGTTGTGCGTTGCAAACTAATGGTATTGCTATTACACCCTCGAACACGTCGGAATATGTCTCATTTCATGTTTTATTCTGTTTCGGTGGCGACTTATTCGGAAATCTATGAGGTATTCTGTTGACCGTTCAATCGTAAAGCGGCATTCGTGAAGTGACATGAAAAGTTCGGAAAACACTACTCGTGAATGTTTTATATCATCACAGTTGAGTTCTCTTAAAGAACACCTTTGTAATGTGGAATCTGGTTAAACAATCAGTTATAATGGGGGTTCTCTTTGTAGAAGACTAGCCAACCACCATTTACTGAGACATCATCTAAGCAAAGTAATGTGCCTTTTAACTTGAAGGAGGTAGCAAACGAGAAAATATAATCTACTGGACTCACAAATACACACTCTGGAGTACAACGTACGTTCAGCGTCAGAGTAGCTTGAGGAATACGATGCTAGCCGCAACAGTTACCCTCTTTCGATAAAGACACTTTCCATATCACTGTACGCAGAATGTGTAAATTTAACAGCACTCTCCTCTCAGGTCACCTGCATGTTCCTTACCGATTGGCACTCTTCACTGACCACGATGGTATCTGTTGTTCCGGTAACGTGCGAGCCAAGATGGCACAAGGGTTATTTATTCCAGAAACCAACACACGAGTTACGCAATTCAACGTGACAACAAACAAAAACACTCATCTGCCTACGGTACTGACCCCAGAACGTCCCGGTTGCCACAGACGCCAATGCTCAGTTTCTTTACGTACCAAGAACCATTCCATGCGATGCCGGACTCCGATGTTTCTTCCTGTATTTTTCCTGCGGCTGCTTCAGTGTCAAGACCCATGCTCTTGCCCCACTACTGAATAGTAGTTGTGTGGTTAGTATAGTGCGACCGCCAATCATTACTGCACTTCCGTTGAAATGAAACGTAAACAATAGTCGACTATGGCAGTTCGTGCTAAAGGTATGAAAGAACAGTCCTGTCGTAACGCTAGTGAACAGCCTTGACATAATACGTTTGCCACCTAGCCGCGCTGTCCTGTGTAACACATTGTGCGAACAAGGAGATAACTTCTGTTATTATAGTAGTGCAGCGGGTTTCAACCCATGTTTGGACCCAAAGATTGTAAACGAAATAATCAATTTATGATTATCTCCGTTAAACGTTTACTCAACAATGGATTCGTCGACGTTCATACATTATTGCCATCAATGGCTTGCGCACACCAACAAACTGGTTACGGTTAATAGCAGTCACCCCAGTCATACTCCTCATCGTCCCATCTAGCATGCGCGTTCTTCATTCTTGCTAACTCATCGCACCGCTTGGATGATCCAATGTCGGAATGTCTAACGGTAATTGCAGACTCTTCCTCACGATGCTCCAAACATCTTCGATTTGGTCGTGCACAGCTCAGTATGGACCAAAACGTAACTATTGAGTGACCTCATGTACAGTCTCTTGGAAAACTTGCTGCAACGTTGTGTGCATCAGGAGTTACCGCAAATAACCTTCAAGACGTGCACATTGGTGTACACCATCATTCGATTCAAGATTGTCTTGAGCCGTTGCCCTTAATCTTCTCTGATGTATGGGTCCATTTGCAGCTGATGGTGTTTAGTCCCAGTTTCGGATTTAGCTCTGTACGAGTGGATATTTCAACCTCAACTGGTGGCTGTTATAACGCACACTACGATATTCTTCAACGAATTCATTATCGTGCAGTTGCGGAACGAGATGAGCTTGGCTTCATTTATCCAGCAGTTAGTACGATTTTGTTCAATACATCTCGTCAGTTGAAAAACAAATCGCTTGCTTGCGTCCTTGTTCCCCTCCAGGTGCTTACTGACTGGTAGAGGAAAAAAAATTCTTGATGATGTTACATCCACTGCCCATATATCTGCTGATGGTTGGGACGGATAAGACCTTTCGGAAAATGTATCCTTACTCGCAGTCCTAAGTGCTCCAAAATAACAGTTCGACCATCTGCCACTCACCTCAGTAATTTTTCAATCTGTCCATCAGTCGGAGTGGGTTTTCTGTGATCGCCACGAGCACTCGGTTTATAAGAGGTGACATCAGAATACAGCCAACTATAAACTGTCCCAGCATTCACACCGTTCATTAGCGCTATCATGCGTCAAACATGCACCTGATGCACCTAATTGTTATCACGCGGGTGATACTGCGTCCAGCGTGCATTCTATCGAGATATGCTTGAAGCTAGTCTGAATTACCGGGCTCATCGGTTTAGCATTGACTTCTCTAGTTCAACCAATCATGTGATGGACCGGCCTCTTGGCTAGTTTTTAATGCCTATCTGTACGCATTCCGTAGCACTGCCGCGTGGCCCTGTCGCATCACTTGAGTGCCCTCGTATTCACGTTCCTGTGGATTGCTACATCGTTAGACGACCAATTCATTTTTGTTAAAGTGGGTTGAAATGCCTGGACTGGTCTTGATAGTAATGTGCACGTCAGACATCCGTCGAGTATACAGAATCAGCCAACAGTATTCTTATCAAAGGGCAGGTGATAGCGATAGCCTGTCTTATTCTGTGGTCGTCCAACCAGGAATAGTAAGAACGTGACATGTGATTAGCAATGTAGGAAACAAGATCAACAGTGTACAAACGATGAAGCACACGGTAAGAATGTACACTGTCGTTACAAAAAGGCACCAAGCTTAGACCTGTGCTCAAAATTTATGTCTGAAGATTAAAATATATGTGTGCCATTTTGGATTGCGTCAAAATTCTCTTTATTGTTTCTTCAACCTCTTAGCTGAATGAATGAGATTTCAATTTAGTCGTATCACAATTAACGAAAGGTTAAAATAAGCTTCAAATTGCTGAATAAGGGCATTTGCGACCGCTGTCAAACGACTTTTAACCTGCCATTACTAAACTGATATCACTGTGTTAGCTCATTACCCTCAACGCGATTTAACATTACATGTAGTCAGTTACACTGTTATAGTGTAACTTATGTTTGGTGTGCGTAAATTGTGAATTTATTGCACATGTAATGAGAGGTTGGTGGTCCGTAGGGGTCTGAGTGGGTGGTGAGATTAAAAAGCTTAGTAAGTATTGGTGTACAGGAACAGATTGACGGTGTTTAAATGATAGTGGTCTGAGATACAGGTGATAATATCATCATCATAATCATCATCATAACAACCATGAACCTGACCAAAAGGTACTGTGGCTCGGACCGCCCCTCACCTCAACAGTGACGTGGAATATCCTAGAAGAAAACATTACTAAGACGGTTGAAAACTATTAAAAGAAGACTAAGCGGAAGAACTAGAAATGGTATGGATACAGGTACGCCATTGACTGCAACACATTGCCTTCTCGGATAACGTCTCTAACCAGCGATTTGAGTGATCACTTGAACCCCAGCCAGGCAGGCGACAACTACCCATTCCGCTCAATGGAGCAGTCAAGGTCTTCATATTTCGT